>JAZGTJ010004509.1:0-30620 GCA_036877575.1 Botia almorhae
GCTCTGGTTCTCTCCAGACTGGACTACTGCAATGCTCTCCTCGCAGGGCTTCCGGCTTGTTCTATCAAGCCCCTGCAGTTGATTTAGAATGCAGCAGCTAGAGCATAACGAGCCCAAAAGAGCATACGTCACACCACTGTTCATCCAGTTGCACTGGCTACCAATAGCTGCTCGCATCAGATTCATGGCTCTGATGTGGATCTACTGGATCCGCACCTCCCTACCTGCTCTCACTTCTTCTCACTTATGTACCCACCAGAAATTTGCGTTCAGCTAACGAACGTCGCCTTGTGGTTCCATCCCAACGAGAGAAGAAATCACTTTCCCGGACTCTCTCTTTCACTCTGCCTGGTTGGTGGAATGAACTCCATATCTCCATCAGAATGGCTGAGTCATTAGCCATTTTCAAGAAACAACTTAAAACTCATCTTTTTCATCTTTACTTCCTTGATTAATTTACTAACACACCCCCACTTCTACTTCTTAAAACAAAAAAAACAAATATCTGAGACCTGTCTATATCTATGCTATCTATGTTGCTTTGGATAAAAGCATCAGCTAAATGACTAAATGTAAATGTAAAGAAGCCGGCCGAAGTGGGGGAATTAGACGGTCTGATAAACCCCTTAGCTAGCTCCTCCTCTATGTATGACTTCATAGCTTCTGACTCGAAAGAGAGGGAATATTCTGCCCTTAGGGGGTGTAGTACCCGGGACCAAACAACAGCGCAATCTACTTCACGGTGAGGAGGCAATTGGGAGGCTTTCTTCTCACTGAAAACCTATACAGCGTATTCTGGGGGCAAATGAAACTGGGAAACCTTTAGTTCCTTGGATGCTTAAGGTGATTTACTTGGATGAATGACCTGATGAAACCTGATGAGGTTTTCTGACGTTCTCTCCAGGAAATGACAGGGTTTTGGAAATGTAGCCAGGGGAGACCAAGGATGATGGCGTGATGGGGAGAGGAGATAATGTAAAACTGAAGTTTTGGAATGGTGAGCGCCTTTACGTAGCTGGATCTCCTTGGTTCTGTGTTGGATCTTTCCCAGACCAAGTGGTCTCCCATCTAGTGCTTCCACTGTCAATGGTGAATCACAATTTGTTAAAGGGATGTTATTCTGGTGACTTATGAGACATGAAATTAGCTGCAGCCCCTGAATCTACAAGCGCCAATGCAGTTACAGTGTTCTCAGAAATAGCTAGTGCAACAGTTACTTTGATGCTGGTTATGTTAGAGGTTGGGAAGGAGGTGGAACTCACCGGGAGGCAGTTAACAGAAGGTCGGAGTGGGCACGTGGCCTTGATATGACCGGGTTGACCACAGTAGAGGAACAGGTGCATTAGCACCCATCGTTCACACTCCTCAGATGCGTGTACCCCAGCTGCATGGGTTCCTGAGTAATAGGATAGTCTGGGGTGAGGGAAAGGAATTGTCCATTTGAATGGCAAGTTCTACAAAGTCGTTGAGACTCCTTCCTTCATCTCGTCAGGCCAGTTCAGATGTAAACCCCTTCCGGAAGAGTAATTTCAATGTATCCTCCACCCACTCAGTCTGTGCTGCGAGAGTACGAAAGGTAAAAGCATATTCGGCGGTAGTCACACTGCTGTTGCCAAATCAAAGCTCTTCCAGACAATAGAGAACAGACAAAAGCGATGCGGCTGGATTCGATTGGGCATAACGCAGGCTGTTAAGTAACGAACAGAGAACATTGTAGTAAAAACCATTACATTTGGAAGGGTTACCGTCAAACTTCTCAGGAAAGGCCAGACATGGGCTGACTGCAGCTGCTGCTGTCAGCGGAGGGGTGATGGGGGGGGGGGTGGTTTCTGGGCCTCGATGATGATGTAGCTGTCAACTCAGAAGGCCTCAGGCGAATTCCCTTTACCAACTCCTCTGTAAGCGTAGTCAATTAATTAAGCTGATACATAGTGAGTTGGTTGGTTTGGACTGATAAATCTGCAGAGAGTTGTACGATAGCTGCTGGATCTTTTAGAGGCAAAGTCTTCTGTAATGACGGTTCAGAAGCGTTGGGATCCATGTGCATTTTATTAATCATAGTCAAACAGGCAGTAATCGGCAAACAACAATAACAAAGGCAGAGCAAGGTAAAAACAATAGCCAAGCAAAGGTCGGGGCAGGCAGAGAGCATTCACAAACAGTATAAACGGCCCAATAAACAAGGCAGGCGGCAAACAGGCAAAAACAGTAGACAGTCCAAAGATCAAACACAAATAAACAATGCAGCAATGATAGTAGTAGCAAATCAAGACTTTGCACAGGTTAAACAATAAGTACAGCTTATATAGGTTGTGTTATTTGTCCACAGGTGACCAACGGTAATGATTTGTTCTGGGTGAATGAAATTATGGGAAATGTAGTCTGCGAGATCTAAGGCTAATATTTTATACGATCTATACAACATTTTAGTCGTATAGATCTTGGTTGTTGTTTATGGTGTCAGGATCTAGACTCATGCTCTGAGCCTTGTGATTGTCTCATGTGCATTTTGTGAAAGGCTTTTGATCTTCATATGCCATGTGCTCCTCTGTCCTGTGTTTTGTATGAGAGCACATTGTTCTTGTCTTTGTGCCATGTGCTCTCCTGTCATGAGTCTTGGCTCCTTCCTTGGCCCTTTACCCATTACCCTCCTCAGTTCCTTTCCAATTTAATGCCCTTGTGTTTAATGCGCTGTGCTAGGTCATTGTGATGTTTTACCTGGTATGTTTCTGTTCTGTCTTTTTTGGGGCACAAGGCTGCGTTTACACTGCAAGTCTTAATGCTCAGATGCAATCTTAAGTCTATATCAGATTTTTTTGTCCCGTCTGTTTACACGTACGTCTCAAATCTGATGCGCATGTTTACATTAACCCCCTTTCAAAAAAAGATTACAGTCATTCACTAATATGAACACGGTTCATATTACAGTGTTAGTGAACAGGGTTATAGGGAATAGACTAAATCAGTAACGTTAAACAGGTGAGGGTCGAGGCAGGCAGCAAACAATCATAAGCGATAAACAGTCACAGTTCAGGGCAGACAGCGAATAATCCAAAACCGTAATCCAAAGCAAAGTCAAACAAGGCAAGCAATCGGGAAAACAATCGGGAAAACCAAAAACAATCCAAAACACAAAAACCAGGTAAACAAACAAGGAAACCCACTCTGAAATGTAGGCCGAGGCAATACAAGACATTGCACAGAATGAATTGAGTCCACGGTTTATATAGACCGCTAGATTGTGACTAGGTAAAGCAAAAAGGTAGTGATCAGCCCCAGATACGGGGCCCATGGGAATTGTAGTCCGAATAGTAGTTAGTACTCAGGAGAAGGAGCCTCCTCTATAACAATATTATTATAACCTCCGTATATTTGTTTTAATGCTCTTTATTTTGCACTGGCATTGCAGCCAGATTCGGCACGTGTGAAATGATGATGTTCAATGCGATCCATCATGGAACAGTGATGTTACAGCCAAGGTAAATCAGATATGTGTGTTTAGATGCAGGTCGGCTGTGTGGACATTACATATGTATCCACATCTGGAAGTGGCTCACATCGGATATAAAAAAATTGGATCTTGTGCAGATTTTTTATTCATAAAAAAATCTTATTTTTTATGCCAGTGTAAAGGTAGAATAAGTTTAACACCTTTGGTTTAGTTTATGTTTTTTAAATAAAATGTATTTTTAATGAAAGTCCACACTTGCATTGCAATTTAGTCCTCACCTCTGTTTTAACACAGAAGTAACACCTCAATTTGAAAAGGTACGCAAACATTCGATCATACATAAAGTACACATACCTTTACTGTATTGATGTTTTAAACAACTTATCTGGCAAACTAGTGAATTTAGCAGAATACTTAAAATGTGGTTTTCAATTAATTGACCCTTCACTAAACATTGACAACATAAAAAAAACAGTAAAACCATTTAAAAGTTTCTAATTCTACCTTAGCAACTGTTATTGTTTGCCGTATCAGACAAAAGGGTTTGTCCCAATTTGGATACCTCTCCACTACTATATACCATTTTGTTATATAGTGTTTAAATTGTGTATAAATGTGTATGGTGTAAAGTGTATAAATTGACACAACCTACAATAAAGTTCTATTCGTTATCATTAGTTGATGCATTAGCTAATGAACTCACAATGAACAATATATATCTACAGCATTTAATAATGTTGTTAACCTTAATGCAAATACAACTGTTCATTGATTGCTCATGTTAATTCACTGTGCATTGTGCAATGTAACAGATACAATTTTTATATAAAAAAATGTATTTGTCCATTTTAAAATTAAATTTCAAAATCAGATTAATATATGCTATTTAAGTATTGTTCATTGTTAGTTTATGTCAACTAAGGTAGTGCCAGGATCCTGACAGCCCTGTTTTTGCATCAGAGCATAATGTTTGGATCCTGACTCTATCCTAGTCATGGTTCTTATATCTTAGAGTCAGGATCTAGACTCAAGTTCTGTGTCTTTTGTGATCTGTGTGCTGCTTGTCTTTGTGTGGAAGCTATGTGCCATGTGCTCTCCTGTCCTGAGTCTTGACTCCGCCCTTTTGTCTCCTCGTTAAATATTAGTTCATGCCCTTCACCTGTCTGCCATTGTTATCCTCCTTGTTTGGTACCCTATTTATTGCCCTTGTGTCTGCTGTCTTGTGCTGGTGTATTGTTTCTTGTTTTGTAAAGTAACCTGCATCACGGCTTGTTGTTTTGAGTTTAAAATCTTGTTTTTGTTCTGCCCCCTTGTGGGAGTTTTTTGTTTAATACAATACATTTTTTAAGTTAAGACTGTTTGCACTTGGGTTCTCTCCCTCACAATATTTGACAGGTAGTTAACTAATCTATAGCACTCAGAACACTACAAGTACCCAGATAATACTTTCAATTACCAAAATAAAAATGGAATGTTGGACACTTCGTGCACTCGGTAGTTGTAGCTATCCCTTCTCCCTAAACATGTTAAAGTGAGCGGAAACACATTGCATGCATTTGCATGTAGTCATTTTTTTTTTCTCAACCAACTCCTGTAAACCACTTAAGTTTTCCATTTAGGGTGATACTAACCCTCTAAATGTTTACTACTAGATTGATGAGTACATAGTATAAGTGTGCAGTGTATAGTGCATCATTAAGGACACAATTATGCTTTTGCTCTTTTTTATGTTTATAAAATTCCTATGTGTTTTAAAGGGAATTTTAGTGACATTTTCTGAAACCTAAAGACCTTATTTCTGAACAAACATGTATAGCATAAACAAGAACACCTACATTTAATTCAAGGTTAATTAATATTAATGACTTGGTGCTTATTCCTTTACATATTGATTCAGATTTATTAAAGGCTGTAGTAACTAATAGGAACCATAGCAATTACTTTCTTAAACTTAGGAACAGTTCTGTTAATTTATATCAAGTTATTAAGTTTTAAGTTATAATTGCTATTAAAAAAGTGTTTACTCCTTTTAGTAGACTGTAATAAGTGAATCATAACAGTGATTTTTTATGTGGTGCTGAACATAGATGTACCTTACACTGTTTTGAGCATCATTACATGCACATACCTCCCCTAGAAATTCACTCTCTTCCTCCTGGACTCTGGGCTGGTCCCAAACAGTGATCTCCAGCATGCGCTCTCTGAAGTCTCTGCGGTGGACATGAGAGTACAGGAATGTCTGATTCCACTTTGGATCTGTGCTTTTCTTTACCGTTTTCGTCCTTCTCTTGCTTTTGTCACTAGAGGAAAGCAATGTGTTCGTAAGAATGCATGCTTATTATTACTCAGTAAGTACATATGGAGGCATGTTGAAAACTTAGAAATTTCTAAAATAGAACCTAAATTTATATACATAGGAGTATCTTGGCAAAGCATGAAAGAAAAGTACCACATATATTTGTAAAAAATATATTTTTTAAAAACATGTTATTCCCAACTTAATGATAGAATATCCAGAAATGTAAACTATAAATCTGCAATTTTTTACAGTTTTTTCTTACCTTCTATCAGGAAGAAAATACATTTTGACATAGGGGTTTCTTGGTCGACCGTCCGGTCGAGGGGGCAGCTCTCGTGCTTGTAGGACATTAACAATTAGCTGGTGGCCCACTTTATCATACCAAAATTTTACCTAGTTTAAAAGAAAGGACAATTTTAAATTCTCATACAATGTTTAAATACAAGCTACAGTAGCACATGTAAACCATGTTACAACCCTGTCACCTTATACCTTCCTCTTCCTAAAACCCGGCTAAATATAAAAAAAAATTCATCCACACTTACTGACAGCTGGCCTGGCAGAACCAGAGGGAGATCTCTCAACATTCCTGGACTGGTGGGAGATATTACAGAGATGGATGGATGGTCTGTTTTTTGGGATTCATCTATAGAACTGGAACAAGCTGCAATTTAAAACAGTTTAAAGTTAAGATGTGCAGATAAACTGCTTACAAAAAGGATGTATAGGTTAACATTAATTAATGCATTAGGTATTGTAACTTTTAATACATTTATTAAACTTGGTTAATGACAATAATATTTTTTTACGAAAAAATAACAACAAAACTGAGTTCACAAAACCTACTTGATTCTAGAGGAGGATGTGACCTCCCTGGAATTCTTGGTGTATCTCTGAAGCAAAAAGAAAATTATGTAAATTGACTATTAATGTCTCTCTCTGTCAGTTGTTTACACATATAAACACCCACACAAACCTGACTGCACATTCCCTCTTAATATATTAAAGAAAAACTGTCCAGACACAGGTAAGAATAAGGAACCACAAGACCAATCAAATACAATGGCTGAAGAGCATTAACGGTGATAGAAGGGTCTGGAACATAGGGTCACATGGGGAAAAATGATACTCTCAGATACCACTTTACTTACTGATATGCTCTATAGACCTTTTTCAAGAAGTTTTTGGACAGAATTCGTTGAATACATCTTTAACAGGCAACAGGAAGAAATATTATCTGAGTCACCCATAAATCCAAAATTAATTTACATTTATACATTTGGCAGAAAAAAATCATTTAATTTATAATTTAGCTGATCATTGTAATGGTTTATTCAGCTTACCTAATTGGTCTGGAAACAACTATTTCTACTTGAGGGGCAGACTGAGAGTCTAAAATAATGTTGTAGACTTCCTTCTTAGTTGCTCCAGGCAATGCCTTTCCATTCCACTGTAAAACTTCATCACCTGAAATAAAAACAAACATTTAGCCCTTTTATGTGACCTGCATAATCAGACTGACCAAATAATGAGCCAAATAATGAAAAATTACACCTAGAAACATGACAAAAACAACTGAAATCTAGTTGCAAAAGACATCATTAAAGTTGTGTTAAAATAATAATGTATAATACTGGAATTTATTCATATTTTATTTATAGCTACACAAAACTAACATCATAATTACCTGCTCGTAAATGGCCTACAATGTCAGCCAAACTTCCTTTCTTTACTTTGGTGATAAAGGCCCCCAGTCTCCCTGATTCTGTAACTTTGCCACCAACCACCTGAACAGGACAGATGACAGTCAAACATGTCTACTCACAGAATGCCACAAATATAAAGTTTGTACTGTTCTCCATTGCACTGACAAAAATAAATGTTTCAGCTGGTTTGCTAATCTTAGTTACAGTAGTCTCTTAAACTGACCAATGCCCAAAACCCTTCTAAAACACAAAAGCAACAAAGTTTACCATGGGTAAACTATTTTCTTACACATGACAGCCTCTTGTCCTCAGTAAAATAGATGTCATAGCTGCTGAATTTGTATGTAAACATTTAATATTGTTAATAAATGTAAAACAATAACAAGCTCACCTTCAGACCTAGTAGAGAACCAGCTTCATGTGGCATAGTGGAATGCTTACTTAAAGTGATGCGACCAATCAAATGATCCCCCTCTTTGGATGGCTGCCAGCTAACAGGATGCTGTGAGGAATGGAACAACACTTCTTCATTACCATAAATGGTGAAACCTGACTTGATGACATGACATGTACACTGGGAATATTGGGTCACAGTCACAAAAAATGGGATTGTTCCATATTAGAAGATGAAATGCTCAAGCCCCTTAATGAATCAATTAATGATGTGATTTGTGATATATTTTGTACACATTTAGGCCTTTTACAGGGGGGACAATAACTAATAAAGAGAATAAAATCAATTGCAGAAGTATTGTGTTTACTTTTCCTTATTTTCCAACATTGAAGATGACAATTCCACATGTACATACAGACACACTTAACTGCTATGTGTATGCTACACATATACAGAATTCAGCAACAAAAACAAGTAAAAGTAAAACATCTGTTTCTGCTTTTATGCCCATTATGACTGATTCATGACTATTATACATAATTGAAATAGGAGTCTTACATGCCACACAGTTGGGTCTAGAGGATGACAGTCGAAATCACCTGCAGAATGAACATGGACATTATCAACACAAAGATTCATCAAGTTGTACTAGAAAATTTGAATAAATATAAACATCTAGCAATTAGGATGTATCTTTGGGCTTTAATTTACTAGAAAAGTAAATGATAGGGAGAAGAGGACTAACAGTGCAGGAAATAACCCAAACTGGATTAACGTGTGTGATACTTACATGACCACCCAGCAGACCCTTATCTCTTAAAAGAAGAGATATATTGTATTTTCACATTGTGCACATTGTTACACCTAATTTAATTGTCTAAAACTAAAATTAGCTAACCAAATCACACATTTGTTTTTTAATAGCAGTAAACAGTTTATTTGCCTTAATACAAACTTCGCATGGCATGGGCTTTAAAAAAACATGAGTGATGGACCCATAACTGAGTGTAAAAGACACAAATTGTAATCACATCCAGATCTGGGATAAAATAATTAAGAATGAATATAAAATAAAAAGTCTCTAAATGGAACATGCTGCATCCCAGGACTCTATATAAAAGCGCTTCTGACCTAATTTCCAAATTTTAAGCCCTAATTTAAATAACAAATACAAATTTACATAAAAAGAGTTGGGGTTGTTAAAAAGGAATAATTTATACTATATATACTACACTATAGATTGTGTTATCACAGAGTTAGGTAATGCAATGTTTACTGAATTTTTGCTTAGACTGCTTAAAATGTGACAATAATAATATCTAACAAAGGTCACCTACCTTTTTCACTCATGCTTTCAATCTCCACATCCTCACAGCTGGTATATTCAGGTGTGGAGCCTCCTTCTTCTTCTGAGCTACTGATGGACATCTGCCTTTTGTTGAGGCCTCGCTTGGGTCTATAAGCTCTTGGTGGAGGTGGCCGTAATGACTCTGACTGGTCTGAACTAAGTGAAGAGTCTTTACGCATGAATTCTGCAGCCTTTTCTCTCTTTGCCCTGTGCAGAAAAGCTGCAGACCCAGGTTCCAAATGCTCCTTTGGGCCCCAGTCCTGTCCGTCCCTGAGGTCTGGGGGCCCCTCAGAGCCCATATGAGTGCCACCACGGCATTGTTTAGCAAGGGAACCTTGTACCACAGTGCCACCCCCCACAACCCTGTCCACAGAATAGGCTCGATGATTCTCAAAAAGAGCCTTACGGTTCTCATTGTTGGCTACTCGTTGCCTGCTAATGCGATTTCCAGTGACTTTACCACCATCCTGAATAAGCCCCATTTCATTTATGGCTAGGTCGCTGTGATGTCGCTCCTGGCGCATTTTGGACACTTTTGCATGTATACGCATTTCCTGTTCTTCCTTCTGTGGTTTAACAGGGTAGCGCGCTAGGTTCGGGTCACTGCTGTAACGGTTCTGATACTCCTCCTCTTGTCGTTGCCGTTTCCGCTCTTCCTCCTCTTGTTTCCTTCTTCGGTCAGGATGGGTTTGGTCACTTTCTGGGTACTCCTGGGAGTGGCCTTTCTCCAATTGTCTGTTGTCTTGCTTCTCTCTTGGAATTCGGCCTTCGGAGGCATGCGATGACAACCTCCCTGGACCTTGCCTTCTTTCTCCAAGCCCAATCACCTTTCCATTCTGCTCATGCAGGGAAACAGGTCTCTTCCTTTTGTTTATTAGACAGAAAAAGAAAAGACTTATATAGCATTCGGAATTTCTAGGTACTTAGATCAATCTGTATCTTTACCACATTGAATGCTATAGTTATTATTTTTATAATACATGCTATAACTCTGTTTACACCTATATTTCAAATTGTGAGCAAAAAAGGATTTAGTAAATACATACACTGCCCTCCAAAAGTTTGAAAACACCCCTGCAAAGTGTGGTTTTGAACAATATCAAAATAAATCCTTATCATTTTTTTGGTGCAAATACATTAAAGTAATTTTACATTATCCCTGAGGCCAGCAATAATAATTTATTCTGTCTGTCATGGAATAACCCCCCAATCACCCGACCTCAACCCAATTAAGCTACTATGGGAGGAACTGGACCGTGATGTCCGTAAGAAGTGTCCAACCAGGACATCATCTTTGGGCAATCCTTCAGGAGGCTTGGAGTAAAATATCAAGTCAATTTTTGAATAAACTGACAGCTCGGATGCCCAGATTATGCAGAGCTGTAATAGCTGCTAATGGTGGATATTTTGAAAAATCGAAAATGTAATTTTTTTCTATGTATAAACTGTTTATGTAATAAAATATGTTTTTGTAGTTTGTGTTGTCCCTTATCAGTGCAAAAATATCACAAAATAAAGGATTTATGCCAATATTGTCCAAAACCCCACTTTTCTAGGGCGTTTCCAAATTTTGGAGGGCAGTGTATCTGAACACAATAGTCAGCCGATTATGAGACAAAAGCTGTCTACATACTGACAGTTCAAAACAGGTCAGGATGAGTACAGATTTTGTTCAACGTTTACATTTACGTTTACAAGACTTTTTGTATCACTGATGTGAATCTGCTGTCAGTAAATACAAACTGAATATTGCTTTTGGTAAGCACAAGTTGGAAAAATGCATGGATTAGGATCATTATATGTTAAATTATATGTTAAATAAGGTTTTCATCCTACTTTTCTCGCGACACTTCACTGCGGGAACGTGAGGCAGGCATTGAATTTGCTCCCTTGGTGAAGTCAAAAGGAACACCAGTGCAAGGTTGCAGAGTATTGTTAGTGTTGCCGCCTGGAACCTGGGATCTGGAGCGCTTCCTTTCTTTCTCAATCTCAGGGGCACTAAGGGGAGCACCCACACTAAGAGGCCTCCGCCCAGGCACTGATGAAAACCATTCTCCTGATTTTGTTAGAATTTCCTGTTGTTTCCTGCACAGGTTACATACCCACATCACCTGAGTAGACAAACAAAAGTGTTTGATGTAGACAGTGATAATCATTGTGAAATATCAAGCTAAAGCAAATACTTAAATTACAAATAATTAACTGAATTATCTTTCAGTTATAAACATTCTTTTACACAACAGTTGTGTATACAATAGTTCTAGTGTTATAAATTTATTGGTCAAGCGGTATTTTAAAAGGCAGATATTTAGTATAATTTCCACTGACACATGTCATGAATATGAAGGAGGGTTTATGCATGTTTATGACAACTGTCATTAAGTGTCATTCTCTTAGTTATGTCATTTTTAATGCAAAGATGACATTGTTTGAGATGCCTTTGTCATGACAACTTGACATAAACCAATACATCATAACCTGCCAGTGTCTTTGTCATGACAACATGACAGATTATACTAAACTGTTCCCCACAGATGAAGTAAATGAGAAGATCTCAGAGTTTGCAGAACGCTGCAGGAGGGCTATAACAAAAGAGATGTCTGAAACAATCGCAGCAAAGAAAAAAGTGGACAGCTCCTACCAATAATGCATAAGTACACCTAATTGATTTTTCATTAACAAGTTATCCTGTTGGTTTCCCCCCAGAACACTCCTCTGTTTAATTTTTGTTAGTTTTTTTTTTTCATTCTATGTCAGAAAATTTCTGAACCCTCTGTGTGAGGCAGAACAAGTTCTGTTAGATGCCAGTTTTGTATGTATTGTTCACATACATAAAGTTAAGTATAATCTATCAAGTTGTCATGACAAAGACACTGGCAGGTTATGATGTATTGGTTTATGTCAAGTTGTCATGACAAAGGCATCTCAAACAATGTCATGTTTGCATTTAAAATGACATAACTGAGCGAATGACACTTCATGACAGTTGTCATAAACATGCAAAAACCCTCCTTCATATTCATGACATGTGTCATGTCAGTCTTATGCACACCCCTTCTAGTAAAGTGTTACCAAAAATTATGTACTGAATAGCTATCTAAGGCACTTGGTCAAATCACAGCAATGCTGATATTTAGTACATCAGCACCCTAGTTATTATAAAGGGAAAAAGACAAACCTAGACAAATATAAACACACACACACACACACACACATGTAATGTATACTTTGGATTCTAAGGGGATGCATGAAACATTGTACTTCTGTGTTGAACTACAATATTATTGAGAAAATAAACCACAAAAAATGCTCAAACCGTATCAGGTATAAAAGTCCTTTTTTAATTATAAACATAAGTGTTACGGTGAAGCCTCCTCTCCACCGTGCCACCAGAGGGAACCCTCTCCGGAATATTGACCGGATTCCACACAAACTACATTTCCCATGATGCACCTTACCAGTCGCTGATCATTTCCTGTTTGCCACCTGTTTCTGATTATCATCGCCTTTATAAATCGGACATTTACTACAGCTCTTTGCGAAGTCTCGATTTGCCATGTGCATCAATTCCGAGCAGGTTTCCCCTGTTTATTCCCTGCTGGTTTTCTGTGTATGATCTGAACTGTTTACTGTTTGTTGATTTTTCGCTGGCTGCCTTTGATTTGGATTGTTTAATCGTTGATGATTGTTTGCTGCCCATCTTGATCTTGGATTGTGTTTTTGATATTGATTGTTTGCTGCCTGCCCTGACCACTGCCTGTATAACAACTACTCTTTTGTTTTTCCTCCACTATAACTGTTCGCTGTTGATAACTCTGCTTGTTGACCACACTAATAAAACCAACCTGCAAATGGATTCTAACCTGTCTGACTCTTCGTAACAATAAGTCAATATTTCAACTATTTATTTACCTCACTGAAGTGATTTGAAGGTTGTGTGTTCAAGTTTTGAATCATAAGACTTGGTAGACTGGCTATCTTTTTGCAGGTTCAATTACCCTGCCTATATCTCAAAATGCTGGGATAGTCTCCAGCCCCCTGTGATCCTGAAGAGGACAGGATGGTTTAGATAATGAATGGATGGATGTTAAACACTCCTTAATGCTCAGTTAAGACACCTAACTCCAGGGTGATTCAAGGGTGCTGCAACTGGTACACTTAATGCTGGTGTTGAGAAGTATCTTGAAAAGTAAAGCCTCATAATTGTCAACCTGCTTCCTTTCATCTCTGTCCCTCTCTCTCTTATTCTTTACCCTTCTCCTATTACTGACCATTATAATGGTTCATTCATGAGATGGATGACTGAGGATTCTTAAAATACCACAGCGGACACCATATTTCTTTACTTCCTCTATCCACAGTTCTCCCTCACTTTCATTTTCTTTCTCTTGCAATCTCTCCAGCTAGATCAGCATGATCTGATATGATTAGCAGGAATTCTAAATCAAATGACCATATCTTGCCTTGACAACACATTCACAGCTTTAAATGCACAACTATTTGTACAACCTATTGATCTGGCATTAGGCTTTTAAAGAACCCTCAAAAAGATTGTAAATCAACTCGTTGCAATAAATAAATGCTGTTGAAGCTGGGTTTTCCCTTAAAATACAGTAGTTTGCGAAAAACCAAACAGTAACACCATCCAAACCATGGTTAAGTGGTAAAAATGTAACCTTAAAGCACTTCAGTATCTTAATCTTTAGCGTACCTTTACTTTTTCTAGCGTACCACCACATCTCACGTTTGTAACTCAGAAAGTCAAAACCAGGAACGCAGCAATGGACACTGTCACATTACACGATACTGCATTCCTTTTATGTGGGATCAACAGCACAGTAGCTGCATGAGAGAAATGCAGTGGAGAGGATTCATATCCCCGCCTAAAAGCTTTCTTTACTCCGTTCCGTGTTTTTCCGCTCGCTCCCCAGCAATCACAGTCTGTGTTTACTCATTGAAGACGACAGATTCAGAAGGATGTCTGCACATTTTATTTAGTCCTTATATGAGCATTGGTTATTAGGGACTACCAGGCTGCTGGATGGCACAACTGATCTGTCCAGTATTTAACCAACCAGTAAATATCTGACCGTAACCAATAAATTAAAGCATTACATCTGAAACACTGTGTCCTGCAATTGGTAATACATTTATGCCAACTTTGTGCACCAATAAAAAGTGAAAATGAATATGTTGCGCTTTTGCGGCTTAAAGGAGTAAAATAGCTCTAGTTATGCATGTTTTCCATAATATAACACCATTTTAGTGCTTGACAGTCAGTAACAAAGGTTATGAAAGCAAAAGCTTGATCCACAAAAATATGAAGTTTCATAAAAGTGCTGTCAGACACGCTTGATTAGAAGAATAATCAAAAAACGGTAAAAACAGCTAGAACCTACATGTCAACACCTGAACATCTCACAAGAAGCCAAATGATAAAACTAAATTTACAATAAGATGAACTAACTGTTATTCTATACAAATCTGTACTCACATGGTAGCAACATCCTTAATAATAGGTCCCCTCTCAGCGTCAATCTCCAACTCCATAAACATTTAAAAAAACATCTTTGAAGAGTTGCCAGTACAAGACCTTTTGCCAACAAGTGCTTTGTGTTTCAGTGATGACCTGATCTTAAAGAGGAGAGAGGCTGTTCTAGGGCAGAATGGATATGAGAAAGAGTGAGAGAGACTGAACGAGAGTGCATCATGGCCTGATTGGATCCAGCTGGCATGGCTCCCATGTAAGCTGAGGTAAATCAGATGTGCAGTGGCTCACAGCTGTCAGCCAGCCAGAGAAACACTCTCAGGAAGGATTAGCAATCCCTACTAATCCCACTGTGCTACCACTAGCCCTTCACGATTATTCAATCTGTCCGATATTCAGACCATGCTCTTTCCTTCAACCCCATTAAGAATGATCTTCACAACATTTAGCTTTAAAAGAGCTCTAGTCTGTCTACCTAAAAAATGTTATGTATTCTTACTGTTATAAGTTTTATGTGTGAACTGGTTTGGTAGATCATGATCAGGCAGGTATGTACTTGTGTTTTCACTGAGGAACATTAGAAGAAATCAACACACCAGTATATGTGAATTTGCAATGTTCCATGCATAATAGACCAGATTGGTAGATGCTGGATTACTTGTCAGTAGTTTTGTGTTGTCGAGGTTAAATAAAATAATCCAAGGATTAATCCATGAATGAGATCAAATTCAAACCACACACACACACACACACACACACACACAAAGGAGGATTCACTTTCTCTGCATTTTATTTATTTTTTCCCATAAAGGCCAGCTCACAACAATATCTAGGGTACCTAAAGCCATTAAAGCGTGTCATCTTTCAAAGACTTGATTCTAGAGCTCCGCTCACAACCGCAGAACTGAAAAAGAAAAAAATGTAATATAGGCCACTAAGACCTGGCTATTATTATGACAGAGAGAGAGAGAGAGAGAGAGAGAGAGAGATTAAATCTGAGGGAGGGCGGGAACTGTTTTTTCTGTATTCCTGAATAGGTTGCAAAGGATTGTCATGTGCTGCATACAGTGATAAAGTATCGGATCACCCCATAAAAATCAAACAGCAAACATTTTGTACAATCGGCACAGATTGACAGAGATCCACATGATTTAATTGTGTTTGTGTGTCTGTATACTTATATGGTATGGACCCATTCTGAACTGTTCTCTAACCATAAGTGTGCTATGCAGCCACCCCCTTTTTGCTGAATACTGTTCTCCATGGTAACCAAATCAGTGAAAGAAAGGACAAGAGAAGTCAAAGAAAGGCAGTGTGAGTCTAAAATATAGAGAAAGCTCCAAACAAGTAAAAAGTCAATATAGTAATATGAATAATTGTAAAGGACGAAAATTAAGCAGGTTGGATAGGATATTGCACTAACAATGGTAATATGGCTAGAGTGAGGGTTTGAGAAAACAACTGAGCTAGTTCATTAGAAATGGGTTATGAAAAATAACTGCCTCCCTCTCAAAAACTGACGGATCTGCTGACACACAATCTGTTTTAAACCAGAGAGAACACTCAACCATGTATCATTTAAGCACACACACTCAAATACAAATGCATAAACACGCATACAAACACAGTTATTTTGGATTTCTTAACGCCATTTCTTAATGACTGATTGAGATTTTTAAAATTTTACAAAAGGCTTCTCCAAATTCTGAAAACATGAAAACATGTTTGAAACATGTCTAAAAAAACATGCACAAGTGCACAACACACGCCATCACTATATGACACTGGTAAAGGGGATACTCATTTTCACCTCATAATTTTTCATAATTTTTCTTTGTTTTATGATTGTTTGGTACACATGATTTACTGATACTGAACAAGTGTTTATGATAGAACCGAACAGTGACTACATTATTATAATTGTGACTTGTTCTTCAAGTTGGACTTCTATTACTTGATGCTAGCTCATTATCGGACAGTTGTAATTAGCCATTTAAGTTAACATAATTCTTAAAAAAAAATTATATGGGGCTACCAAGCAATCAAAAAATAGTAGTAATGTAGTAAAAATGTAGTAATATACTCAATAACAGTGCTAATTCCATTAAAGACATTATGTCTGGCTTACTGATGAACATGTTAATTGATTATTGTTTATTATTTTGTCAACAATAACACAAGCATCATGCTAATTGATGCTAAAATGTGCTAACATCATGATAAATCATGATAAAACATACTAACATCAGGCTAAATCATTCTAGCATCATGTTAAAACATAGCATTAGCATTATGTGTAATTATGTTATATATTATAGACATATTATGGCCCGAGTTTTGCCATGACAAGCATTACTCTACTCATTACTCTATTGCTTGTCTATCTAGTTATTATTATGTAGTTATTATTATTATTATTATTATTAGCAGTAGTAGTAGTAGTAGTAGTAGTAGTTAGTAATAATAATAATACATTGTTATTATTACTTTATTTTTAATACCTGATGTGGGTTTGGAATAGTATGAGAAAATTATGTGTATTTTGAAGTTATTTCTTTAAAAAATTATTAATAAAATAAGGAGTAAAATAAGGACATATGACGTTCAACTAGTGCATGCTGAACAATTAGACGTGAGACATTTGTTATCACTCTAAATGACAACTTCTAGCCTTTTAATATCATACATTAAGAAAACTTAAATCCAATTAGCATAAACACAAAAATAAAGACACTCGACAGAACACAAATAGTGCCCACTGGAGTGCAGGGTAAGCATTTTTTGAGTGTTTTCACCAGTACTAACAAAGTTAATTGCAAATATGACATTACCAAATTGGCCGTGGTAAAACCCTGTTTCACCTTTGACTTCCACCCCGTGGCATGCCTATTGCAGTCCCAGGGCACAGGCAGGCAGGTACAGTGAACATGCACAGAGAAGCATTTGCTTATCACTGGTAGCACTCTAGTCTCTCTTTAATCTCTACTAAAATGTTGTGTAGAGTATAGATTATATAGGTTACTGTTAAATTTAAACTCATTAAACTAAAGAGCAACCAGCTGTGAGATCTCAATATTCTGACAAATCAATATACCCTGTTCCCTTAACTCCCTTGCTGTGGCAACCCTAGTGGTTGCAACAAGGAAGGAAGGGGGATTGGGGTTCAGACAACACATGCTAGTTTTCTATTTGCTGGTTCTTATGAGGAAAGAACTGGAGGCCCATGCAGAATGTACAATAATCTGAATGTCTTACCCTGTCCTTCTCTATGAGACACTTTGCATGAGCAGAAGACAAACAACGAGCGCAAAATGAGTCTTTTTTACGTTTCAAATATAGCAGAAAGAAATCAACCAAACTACTTTACAACATCCATTAAAAAGGTAGGTAGAGTAAGGTGACAACATTCTGTGAACTGAAATGGTTACAAATGCATAACTTTTGACTGTCAGCATACAGACAGGTTCAAACTACGTTCATACACGCACATACACAGCTACCTATACAGTATTAGAAACTGAATTGACACTAGTACATACAATACAATAATTTAGTACATTCAGACATAACACACAGTTTCCTCATTGCAGCAGTGAAATCACAATAGTGGAACATACAGCAGAAAAGAAAAGAAAAACTCTAACCACTTTATCCTCCTTGAGTCATGCAGTCCAGGAAGCAGAGAGTGAAAAACAAGCAAATAGAGGGAATGGGGGTAAGAGGGAGTATGAAAGAAAGGGTGAAATTACAATAAAATATAAAAAAGAAGTGAGAAACAGAAAGAAAGTGTGTAGAAAAGGAATGGGGGATGAGGGATGGGGGAGGAAAGGCAGTATAGGAGGGGGAGAAGGTGGGGAAGTGTTAGTGAAGCAACCTCTGATGCATCAAGTCAGATATTTGCATAGAGAAATAATCAATTATTGTACTGTACATTGTAATATGTGAACAAACACTGCAAATAATAATATCTATGAGTGAACAAAAGTGTTTCCGTGCACACAATACAGCATTAACATCCAACAATGGTGATGCATGGCTCTGGTAAAAATTAAATTTGAGAACAGAACACTAATACCTCTATACATGTTCTTTAGTCTCAACATGGGATTTTTACACAAAATGAGGCGTGCAAGCAACCTCACAGGATGCTTGTACATACAACACTGTGAAGCCTCACTGAATCTGTGTCTGCTATTATGCATCACTAGGTCTAAAGAAGTGTCCGCACACACTTTATCTTACAAAAATTGTGTTTAAAGGGGGTCAGCACCAAACCTGTGGATGATTGAAGTTTTATGATTCTGCACCTATAATACCTCCTCCAGGGGAACACAAGAACTGCATGTATAGTGTATGTTCTGTCAGTACATTGGGTACTGATTGGGTCATATTTTCTCTGAAGTTAAAAAGGTGCATACTGTGATTTATTGGTGGTATGGATGCTGAGCAAAGACAATATTTTCAAAAATAACCTATTAAAATCAGTCTTTATTCACTTGTTCTGTGATCAAAGATATCCAATAACAGGGAAGCTTACAGAGATAAAGTGAATAAGTTTTATTCACTTATTCACTTCATTGTTGTTTTTGGTCATGGTGGTTTTATATTTTACTCATGAGATTACCCATGAGTAAAATATAAAAGCTTTTATTAGCCTAATGGATTTTTCATTAGTTATGATTCTCTCTGTTCTTACTGTATCCCATGTGAGTGCTGTGATTATAAACATGTGACCCAAAGTCCATTTTGAGGTTTTCACAAAAATGAGTTAATTACACCCTCATCTAGCAATCCCAATGCTCCAAACAGCAGTTAAACATTTAAAATGATCTTATATTTGTATGTTTTTTGGGAGGTGTACCTTCCTAAATCTTTTCTTAGTTTTAATAATCCATGAAAAAAAAATTTCTCTCATTTTTTCGGCTCTCTTTTCCACAACTGGTGCGTTATTAATTTTTGGTCTGTTTCCAACAAATACATCACTTCTTTTCATACATCTTCTTTTAATAGAGAATGTGAAAATAACAATAACTAATTTTTGGAAATTTGCTTATTGTGACTAATTTTGCCAGAGTGGGTCACATGTTGTGTAAAATTATCAAAAGTTTCTTAGTGCACCTTTAATCTATACCATTAATGATCATGTTATATTAGTATGCTACCAGTGCCCTCATGCTCCATTAGAGGGCACTCCTGCCACAGGTTCTTTAATTTAATTTGGACTCCATTTCCCAAAACCTTTTGTGTGTAATTATCTTAATCACCTGTATGTTCACCTGTATCTCCTTGCCTCTGTCTATTTTTACCAGGTCTACTTAGTTATTCCTGGTGGTCTTGTTAGTGTATCACTGCAATTTTGAGTGGTTTTTGACCATTGCCCATGTTTTTTGATTTCTCTATTTGCTGTGCCCTTGTTTCCTGTTTAATACTCAGACTGATTACCTGTGTTTTGTCCCTGCTCCTGTTTTAGACCTTGGATTACATTTAATGATGTCTGCATTTGGTTTCTAAAAGTAGCACCTCGGAGCAGAACATGACAGAATACTTAGCCATATGGATCCAGCAGAGGAAATTCTCTACCTACACCAAGGCAATAGGCCTATTAAAACATACATATGGAACAGTTCTGTGCTCTTGCCTACCATTTAAGTTGCAATTATAAAGTTTCGAAGTACTTGTATTGTCATGGTTTATCGGTTCCCATAAAGTCATGGATGCCCAAAAGAAGTAATGAACTGTCTTAAGTACAATATATGGACCATACTTTGTTTTTCAGTGGGTCCCCTTTCACAGTTGGGGGAATCTGTGTGGGGCACCATCCCTAAATATTGTTTTGGAGGGTGGGGGGGCATGGCGCAGTAGTCAGCAAGCTTTGATGGCCACCAATACTCAACCTTTACCAGCTTTCCTACACTAAGGATTACAAGCCCAGTATTTACAGTGGTTTCACACTACAGAGCCTCTCCACAACATGGCTGCCACTCCAGAGCCTCTCCACAACATGGCTGCCACACCAGAGCCTCCAGCCATAAGGACCTCTACTCCAGAGTCTCTCAACAACATGGCCACCATGCCACAGTCTTCATTCTTGTATTCCTGGTCATTGTGAACGTAACATTTGAAGACACCCAGGCATTCTAAAAGCCTTTAGGGATGATCTGCAGTTTGGCGGGCCCACCGTTGATTTCAGCTAGAGCACCAAACAACCCAAGGGCCTCAGCACTGGCAGTCACAGAGGTGTTTCCCCCATTCTCAGCATTCCCTGTAATGGCGGTAGCCATTTTGTGTGTTGGGATACACACTGCTTTCCTGCTCCTTCAGAGCCTCTTCCAGTCTGAGAATCCACTCCAGAACCTGCTCCAGTCCAAGTCCATTCCTGAACCCAACCCAGTCCAAGAATCCACTCCTGAGCATTGTCCTTTGGTCACCTCTGAGTATTCTGCCTGTCTGGCTGCAACCACAGAAATCACCTGTGAGTTTTCTGTCTGCCCTGATGTGTTCACAGAGATCATCTTAGATTTTCCAGTCTGTCCTGAACCCACCATGGAGATTGTCCTCAAGATTCTTGTCGGCCTCATGAGCTTACCCATGTACTTCCTGTTAGCTCCCATGGCCGCCCTAGACTTCCCTGTGCCCAGGTGCTCTTCAGCTTCTCAGTGGAGATATTCCGTCCTGTCTGCTCTGCTGTTGTGGTCTTCTGCACTGCTGGCCTCTTGCAGAGCTGAAGCCATTGGCAACGGCGATGCAGGCTGGGCATCAATCTCCATAATCTTTTGTACTTTATGGACCTGGCCCTCCACCCCTCCCCTATTTCACCTCTGCTCCTCCTCACTTCTGGCTTATTCTGTTGTAGGAGTGTCTGGTAGCTGCTCCTTAAGGGGGAGTTATGGTACATTAGTATGCTGCCAGTGCCCTCGTGTTCCACCAGAGGGCACTCCTGCCGCCTGTTCCGTCATTTAATTTGGACTCCATTTTCCAGAACCCTTTGTATAATTATCTTAATCATGTTCACCTGTATCTCATTGCCTCTTTCTATTTATACCAGGTCTACTCACTCATTTGTGGTGAAGTCTTGTTAATGTATCATTGCAATTCTGAGCGGTCCCTCTGTGTCTCAGTTTCCCTGTGTTTTGAGATTTCTTTGTTTGCTTTGCCCTTGGATCTTGTGTAATACTCTGAGTGATTACCTGTGTTTTGACCCTGCATCTGTTTATGACCTTTAATTGCATTTAATAAAATCTGCATTTGGACAGGTCATGAAGGACAGATTTCTGATGAGCCTAAAAGTGAAAATTGTCTTAATGCAGGCTGGGGCAGAAACCTTTTACAGGTTGTGAAACAAAACCTTTACATGCTACCTAGTCCTTTCTTGTGCACACATACACAGACAACTTTTTGAGAAATTAAGAAAAATAAATGTGTTTGGAAAAATAAATATCATAGGACTATTACATTATTTTACATTAACTGTAAACACAGAAAACTGTATTCAGAGCCCTATCGTTAACGTTCCTTATTGAAATCTAGAAGATGGACTAAATGTAACAGCAGTGGACCTCACCCAGCTGTGCAGGACGGAACTAAGGCAGATTGTTTCTCAGCATGCCCATTGAGATAAGTCCATTCTCAGGTAAGTCTCTCTAGAGGAGGGAGTGCCTTTAGAGACAGCAGGAAAGGGTGAGATCTTAAAATAGACCTCTTCATGCTGTGTTGCTGGATGCAGGCCCACCCATTACCCTGCTGGTGCTAAGCAACATCAATGAAGATTTTACTTAAAGAGCAGTCTTTACAAAGCTCAGTCCAAATCTGTTATAGGTAGATGAAGCTGAGGTTCACTGTTTGGATATTTTGTGGATTGTTTTAATTTTCTAAATTTAACTTAATCTGATTTACACCGATTCAGCAAATTTCCCATTATGAAATTAAACAACAACTGATTGTGAAAAAAAATGAATAACGTCTTAAACATAACTGTACAAATCAAACACAAACTATAGCATAATGATACATATACTAAAATGGAAAATAAAATACTAAATATGTCAACGAGAATTGAATGAATGAAAAAATTGAATTTAAATCTACATTGAGAAATATGCAACAAAAAAGTATAACTCACATTATTTGAGCGCAGAGACACTCGTCCTCCACAGCGGGCACAGAATTTAGTCTGGCAGTAGGAACACAGGTGCCCACAGCCATCTGCAAACTTGGTCTTGCGGCAGATGCCACAGGTAGGTGCGTCATCTTTATGGACAGCCTGCTGTCGTTTAGTTTCTACTCCAATCTTCCTCACCTGCTCCTTATAACTCTCAAACTGCTGGTGCAGTGTCCTGACAAACAGAAAACAAATCAAGGGAGGTACTGATTTATTCATTTGTGTTGTTTTAAGAACAAATAAACAAAATTGCTAACTCGGCCCACATAGGTATATGACATATATGACAGGTGAAAGAACATATCACCTTGACAACATTGCATTCTACTCATAGCATCATATATATGTACTAACATCTAATAAATGTCTTTAAAAGACAAAACTTACAAGTACTACATAAAACAACAAAATCCAACAGAGAACATACGCCAGCTGAACTATACAGAGCGTGACGTACATAAAATATGCTAAATAAATACAATAGTTTTTAGATTATATAAAGGAATGACCATATAAAGGTTATTGTTGTTTTTTTTTCTTCTGTTTCTCAGATTGTAAAATTGATATGTCTGTTGCTTCTCTTGTTCTTTGTTCGTTTGAAAAGACAATAAAATATTGATCACAAAAAAAAAAATACAATAGTGTACAGTATACAATATAAGCATAATACAAATATACACATAATACAAGTATACATATAATACAGGATGGACACATAAAAAATACACAATGCATAATTTTTTGTTAAATTCACAATAATAATAGTGTTAAAATATCAAGTTTTGTTAAAATAATAACTTAATAAGTTTTGTTAAAAATTAGTACTAAGTTATTGAGCAAGTACATAACAAATAAGTGTTCAAAACATTCTAATTTCCTTACCCTAATTTACAATGGTAAGTTTCTAATAATGATTTATAATTTGAGTTGTTTGGCTTTAATTTTGCATAAAATGGTGGTTTGGCTTGTGGTTACATCATAGAAAGAAACACAAAGAAGGCAACTTGGCCATGCCCATGCTCCTTCGCTGACAGGATGGCAAGTTTATTGCTTGCATTAAGCCAACTCTTTAAAAGGCAGCATCTGGCATATGAGCCATTATTTCCAAACCTATACACAGCTGGCTCAGAGGCATGTGTCATTGTGCCAACACTTGTCTGGGAGACCAGTGTTTGAGACCTCCCTGTGTGTCTAGTGTCCACTCCTCTTGGCATGGCGCAGTTGGTATTGCGTTCCCCATAGCTTCAAACCAGACACAGTGTCGAGTTCCCTTAAAAGGTAACGTCTCTCTAGATTATGTATGTAACCTCAGTTCCCTAATAAAGTAAATAAGACACCATGTCTCGTTGCCATGCCTCAATTTTTTTAACTCTGACTGCTTGTCTGCTGGTGCCGCTGTGGAACGAAAGTGGATTAAGGTGTTTATACCTTGCAAATATCATTAGAACATGTGTGGGTCAATTAAAAAGTGTATATATTGTGAGATGCCAGTGAGAGGCTCGTCGCGTCAGCAAATTCACAACAACCAACCATTTTAACCACATTAAAATGACCAATCATATTAAACAAAGACATACCAATGATTTAAACTGAAATTTTCAGTTCATAACAATCTTAAAATACAAAAGCCTTTTCTGCCAAATGTGTTTATTAAACATACTTGTTTACATACTATTTTAAGTAATGTTATGATAACTTTATCTTTATTAATGACAGAATTGGGGTTTACAGTGTAGTTGAGTTCAGTCAACTTATTAGGGTTTTCAGTAACATCATTTACTACATAAGCACAAACTTTACCAGACATCTCTGCAGCATAAAGTAGGCATGCTATCAGTTGATGAACAGCAGCTAACACACCTGCTGGTGCTATAATTATGACATCATATGATATTCTTGATGCCAACACTATGTGTTTAACAGTCATATAAGTCACAGTTTAATCTCAGCTTTAGAAAGCCTACATGCAAGTAAAGTCTGACATTATAGCATTTTTAAATTTATAATTTATAGTGCAAGATTATGAAAAACACCAGCTTAACTTCACACTGTTGTCTTCTCCCTTCCTTGGAATAAAAATAAACTGTTGATGAATTGCCAATGAGATGCTGCTCTCTGCTGAAAAAGATGTGACTGCTCCAAACACTTTTCTCAAAGAAACAACACATTAGCAAAACTCTAATAATATATACATGGTTGGCTTATAATGATTCTAGTTTTAAATTCTAATGACCATGTTTAGGACAAAAAAAGCCAGTTTTAAATTATTTCTCAAATAATTTTTTGTAAATTGTAAAGCTCGTTGTAAATTGTAAATTCACTTCACAAAAAACTTGCAAGAGCAAGTGCAAAACATCACCTTTCTTTGTGGCGAACAGCCATAATCATGAATTCCTTTCAAAATCCCAAACATGTATAAAATAGAAACTCTAGTATCCACAGGAACTCTATAACAAAAGCACAATTTCCATGTGTATTGGTCTCCATGCCTGAAAATGGTAGTGTTCTCTCTCATTTGTGTTTCTTCTCTGAAATCAGACAGCGGACTGCAGTCCCAAGGATCTGGATGAGAGTTGTGACTTGGGGAGTCTTGGCCTGTGATGCTGCATCACGCAGTCAGAATGAAACTGTTTCTTGGGAAGCTGAGGGCGTGGCAACAAGTCTAAATCATTGGCAACAAAATCAAAATGGAAGAAATTGACCTCCTCAAGGTTATAGAGTAAAACATTTTGGACAATTTCTAAGTGCACTGAAGCCCTGTTTTCTTTTGGAAATTCTTTTTGACTTTTAAATAAGATAAACCGTCCTTGACAATCCAGTGATTTGTTAATTTAAAATCTCAATATGTAGTATTTTCAACATGAATAAAGATTGTAAATGTGACGTCATTATTCAGGTAAACGTGTGCACCATCACAAAAATAGATAAATGTATTGAAGTTCATAAATGATTTAAAGATACTGATTGGTAAACTCTGACATATTTGCCACAGAGATGGAAATAGTTGAGGCTCCTTTCAGATTAGTCCTCTCTGCTATGGAGGGGGCTCCATTTATCATGGAAACACAAGTAAGACAGCATTATAGCTTTAATGCATTCTCTTCTAGCTGAGTGGTTCTGAATATCATGATCTCACAATCGGCATAAACAGTGTATATTCTACAGAATCTGTTAACAGGCTAATGTTGGTGAATATCTCATGCATGCATGCATGCATGCACCTGTACTAAACTTGGTACATGTATCGGTCTTCTTAAACTTTCGTGTTGATACCCCTTAGCTCCACCCAACAGGAAGTCCGCCATTTTGGATTTTCTAAAAGGCGAATATCATGAACTTTTAAATACTTCTCCTTAGGATTTCATGTTCACCAAACTTGGTGAGCATTATGTCAAGACATTGAAGATTCAAAATTGTGAAATTGTGGGTCTCATACAGTAAGAAATACAATGCAGCAAAAGCTGCATTTTAAATATCATTCGGCCCAAACTGCACATAATCAGCACTTATCGAGAGCGTTTGTAAATTGGCCATACTTTTGGCAGATGCCAGAGTGAGAACGTTTCAGTGAGAGCTTCCTCCTCAAATCCAGAGTTTCAAACAGTGCAAGCGCCCTTAGCACGAATGTCAAATCCCATAGTGGCACAGAGAGAGGGTAGGGAGGATGTAGATGTGCCTCTCAAAAACCTGACCACCAGTTTATGCCTGCCAACTGATTGTCCATTAAAAGGAAATGAGAAGAGGATATAGCAGCCACATAAACCTTTAACATGGACGGTGAGCTGCCTGCGTCCAGCGAGCAACAGAGTACTCTGACTCACCGGCCTCCCTGAACTAGCCAACAATGGAGGTTCCACAGCTCCAGGCTGGGATGCCATATTGAGCCGCCAACCATCAGCTGTCAGGTCAGGAAACCAGGGCTGGTTCAGCCATTTAGGGGTGACCAGAGTCACTGATGCCGACAGCTGAAATGCATACAGCCTGGTTTTCGGGCAAGATGTGCATGTTGTCAGCTGTTTCAAACAGATCCACCTCTGCTCTTCCAAACAGCTAAATTGAGCTGGGGTGAGGCCTCCACTCCCCGTGGAGGGTTCCATCTCTCAATAGCATGTCCACCCCATGTTTCAGCCATCCGGGGATGTGGACTGCTCTGATCAATAGAAGGTGATGATCTGCCCACCAAAAAAAGCTCTCAGAACCAGAAAAATTGCTTTCAGTTGCAGATGATTTATGTGCTACGCCCTCTCCTCCTCTGACCAGGAGCCCAAAACATGACTCCCTGGCCTGTAGTCAATGTTTCTGAGCTTCTATGCAGCTGTGAGTCACCGATACACACACACTGCCACAGATCCATGCTCTTTGTGCAATGCAAGCATTCAGCCATAACTACAGGAACTGCATGAGGAGAAGGTTGAGATGGCATACTACTGACGGCATCATCATAAGACCCAGGAGCAGCCCACCCTGAAAGGGCACATGGCAGACTAAACGCTCTTTACACACTATGAAGACAGACAGACTTGCATTGCTACTAGGTCTATATACAAACCGAGATACATTATAGACTGACTTGGGAGTAACAAGGTCTTTTGCATGTTCACTCTTAGCCCCATGGTCTAAAAATGATGAATGACCTTATGAGGCTGATGAGCAAATGCAAAGAATGGGCTAGGATCAACCAATCATCCAGATAATTTAGCACGTATACTACTCTCTCTAAGCAGTTATACATTGGACTATAAATTGAAAAGCTGTGCACTCCTCATATCACATTCTCAGTCTGGTTGGCGGGGAACCCCCTCAATCAGGGGTCCCATTTGGCAGGGCCATGCAAGGCAGGGGGGTGCAGCAGACAGAGGAGGAGGGGGAAACAGCTCTTTTTGTGATGACATTTGTATTTTTATTGCATTTTTCTCCACAAACAGTTGGCCCAATAGCATGCTCTTGGTCACCCGCAACAGTCAAGGGGACATGAAACCACCAAAAAGCCAATATTCTGGCCTATGGCATATGTTACCCTCTTCGTGGCCATCACCAGCGCGAAGTCCATTACCACCCTCAGGTCTCTAAATACCTCTGGGTTGGACCTGCCATTGTCCAAAGCCTTCAGGAGCTGAGCCATGTAGGATCACCATGGTGTGTAAGGTAGAGGCTGCCTCACCAGATGAGCTCTTGTCAGTGAGGTGAGCTGTAATCCTTGTAATCCCTGACAGCAGTGTGAGACCCGCCCCCAGAGAAGAAGGCGAGGGACATAAGTGTGCCGCAAAGGCTTCCTTGACAGGGGAACAGTGTAGACACGCACCCACTGGGGTGCAGACTACGCTTTTACAAACTCATTGTAAACATCTGAAAAAATGGAGCCAGTCTCCTTCAAGTGGCAGCATGGCGGCTCTCATGGAGATACCAGGGATCTAATTTTCTTATATCTGGCTCATCTGGAGTACTCCAGGTCAAGGTCAAGGTCTTAGACAGTTTTGAAAGGATCCTAACCGTCTGATCATGCAGAGCAACCAGATCCACATCAACACGCTTCTTTCTCTGACCCCGACGACTCCCTCTTTGAAGCAGCTAGCGACATGGAGTCCTCTTCATCTTCATTACCAAAGGACCACGCCTTGCGAGGAGCTGAGACAGGACCTGTGAAAAGGACCGGGGAGCACAACCGGGCATAGCCATCACCCCACGGGAGTGGACCCACCCGTAGCATGCTGGCAACATTGGGCTGCTGCCCTATTAAATCACCATGATTTCAGAGAAAAGGGATTCCCCGAAGCATCAGCTAATGACGCAATGTTGAGTGAACTGCTCTCAAAAGGGAACTGGACAATATAATAAAGTGAAAAAAGTGAATATTTCTATGACAACAATAAAACAACAGTTAAATTGAAATGTATATGACAAAGAAATAAATAGAGTTCTGTCAGCTTCTTAAACACATTTTTATTTGGACATTTCTACCATATGATGGCTTAAGCAATAGTAAGTGCCAGCATGATTGTTTTTATGATAACCAGATACATTGTAAATGAAATTCTACAAAACCATAGTGAAAACATCAAATTGTGATGTGGTAAAATAAAATAGGCTTTCTTCCCTGCAAACAATTCCAAAAAAAAAATGTATAGATTTAATTTCAAGGCAAAAATAAAACAATTGGCAAGCAGGTATCTATATTAATTTCAGTATCAGTAGCAGAGTATCAGCATCCACCTTATATGGCTGAGCCGCACAAGCATGCAGCGCAGCATGATGTAGGTTAACATTCTCTATTGATGGTTCATTCACAAATGCTTAGCAAGTTTAACTCTTAACATAAGTTAACAAGACTTAGTTAACAGGTATAAAAGGTTTAGGTAAAAAATGCAATGTTTTCAGACCTCAAATAATGCAAAATATACACTATATTGCCAAAAGTATTCTCTCACCTATCCAAATAATTAAATTCAGGTGTTCCAATTACTTCCATGGCCAAAGGTGTATAAAATGAAGCACCTAGGCATGCAGACTGCTTCTACAAACATTTGTGAAAGAATGGGCCGCTCTCAGGGGCTCAATGAATTCCAGCGTGGTACTGTAATAGGATACCACCTGTGCAACAAGTCCAGTCGTGAAATTTCCTCGCTACTTAATATTCCACAGTCAACTGTCAGTGGTATTATAACAAAGTGGAAGCAATTGGGAATGACAGCAACTCAGCCACGAAGTGGTAGGCCACGTAAAATGACAGCGGGGTCAGCAAATGCTGAGGCACACAGTGCGCAGAGGTCGCCAACTTTCTGCAGAGTCAATCGCTACAGACCTCCAAAGTTCATGTGGCCTTCAGATTAGCTCAAGAACAGTGCATAGAGAGCTTCATGGAATGGGTTTCCATTCCAACTGTGAAGTTTGGTGGAGGAGGGATTATGGTGTGAGGTTGTTTTTCAGGAGCTGGGCTTGGCCCCTTAGTTCCAGTAAAAGGAACTCTGAATGCTTCAGCATACCAAGAGATTTTGGACAATTCCATGCTCCCAACTTTGTGGGAACAGTTTGGGGATGGCCCCTTCCTGTTCCAACATGACTGCGCACCAGTGCACCAGTGCACAAAGAAAGGTATATAAAGACATGGATGAGCGAGTTTGGTGTGGAAGAACTTGACTGGCCTGCACAGAGTCCTAACCTCAACCCGATAGAACACCTTTGGGCCTTCTCGTCCAACATCAGTGTCTGACCTCACAAATGCGCTTCTGGAAGAATGGTCAAAAATTCCCATAATCACACTCCTAAACCTTGTGGAAAGGCTTCCCAGAAGAGTTAAAGCTGTTATAGCTGCAAAGGGTGGGCCGACATCATATTAAACCCTATGGATTAACAATGGGATGTCACTTAAGTTTCTACGCATCTAAAGGCAGATGAGCGAATACTTTTGCCATATAGTGTGTGTGTGTGTGTGTGTGTGTGTGTGTGTGTGTGTGTGCTTATATATGTATATACCGTATACATGCATATATATGTTTATTTTTTTTCCTCCATGCTTTCCTTGCATTTGTGTTTAATGTGTAAACGTTTATGTCTTGGTAGATGTTATATGTGTAGTGTAATATGTTTGTGTAGTGTAATAAACATCCATATGTATTTACTCTTGATTGTTTCTGAGTTTAATGCGACCTTTAGTCCTTACGTCACACCTTTAGTCCTTACGTCACACCAAGATGGCAGCGTCCACATTCGGAGATGAAGACACGGTCGAGTTGCAATCGCTGCAGGCAGAACTAGAGATCGTAGAGAAGGTGATCCAGG
>JAZGTJ010004510.1:2593-30193 GCA_036877575.1 Botia almorhae
TATATATAAATACACACGTGGCAATGTTTCTCCTGTGTTACAACAATCATGGCAAACAAGACAATAACAAGCAATTTAAATCTAAATGACCCACAGGAAAGCGCCTACTGGGCCGACCATATGGGTCTTCAAACATGTGGAAGAATCAAAGCTGACAGGAGAAAATGAAGGGGTCTCCAGAAAAACATACAATATCAGCGTGCATCTCTCCTTTGTCTGGTCTTGGGTGTCAAGAGACACAAAACACTAGTGCTTTTCATAAATGACATTTTTTCATAAATGACATTCTTTTAACATAGTGCCAGACAAACAAACCAAACTCAAGCCAACAATTTTTTTCTCACAATGCCTTTCTCTTTCTTTCTTATCTTGCCTGCTTTTGTTCACTGTACTGTGAGACTGTTTGTGACAGCTCCCTCTGTGTAAGTCTTCACTTTAGCCAGTCCTTGTGGACACCTAACTCGATATCAGAAAAGTTTGTGTCCTTCCTCAAATGTGCTGCCAGCTGACTTTTCATTGCCGTTGAAAAATAAATGAAAGGAAGCAAAAATTGATTTGCTGTGAAGCCTTTTTTGTCTTTGTTGCCATTCTGCAATGCCTGTTTCAGGCTGTGTAGATTATTTATTGTGTTTGATTGAAATCTGTCTGTCAATAATTGGCCTGCTCTTTGCTCACAAAGAGAAGGAGAGGCTTTACCTGTGGGGTTAAATAGCCTTTTTAATAATGTCTACCCATTCTCAATAAATCAGTTATTCCATTTGTATACTTTTTGACTGCCTTTGACTGTCGGTGCATGCAGAAAACAACAGGTATGTGGAAAAATAAAACCATAGCAGACAAAAAAAAGAGCAAAAATAATCATTCACTGTAGAAACAAATTCCTGCTGGTGGTCGTAAACAGGCAAATACATTACATTCACACTGTCCGCTTTACACCATTTAAATAAAACACATTTTTGTAGGTTAACATTAATTTAACTTTCTACCCAACAGTTTAGGCATAACTTTTGTTTGTTTTTACAAACTCAAAAACAGGTTTGTCTGGGTTTATGTCGCAGATACTGTACATAAAGCTTAACTTGTATTGAACCCATAAAATTCAGTCAGGTTAAAAAAAGAAAGTCAATAGAAATGCAGTTACCCAGTATTTTGAGCTCGGCGCTAGAGTAGATGCTTCCATACTTGTTCTCGGCAATGCACTGGTACATTCCAGAATCAGCCTGCTGTAACCTGTGAATGATCAATTCCCCGTTCACGATTTCCACTCTGCTCTGTGGGGATGACAAGAATCACTTTACAACCACATCCACAGTCTGCTACTCAAATCATCCTGCTTAATGTCAGTTATACACCTGCCAGAGTGACTGCAGCATCAGACGTCTCTAAGTAAAAAGCAATGTTACCCTAGGAATTCTGTTATTTTACCACTAAATGATGTTTAATGGATTATACTCACACATTAACAAATAAATCCTGTCACTATAAATGTGTCCCTGAGAAAAGCTAAAGATCTCAGTCTAACTTTACTCATATGTTTCTGCTTAAATCCCATAGGAGATAAAAATTAAAGAAAGTAGAAACATTTGTTGACGTGGTAAAAGTTTATACCTTTAAAATTAGCTGTGAATGGCATAGGTCAGATACTTGGAAAATTTTATGAGAAATGTTTGTTCTACTAAAATTTCTGATTTGATTGAAGACTTCGGTAACTCTGCATGATCTGCAGTCATGCAATATGCTGTCCAGGGCACAGTTTTTAAAATGCATAATTGGATTGACTTCTTTGCAAATAATTATGTGATGCTGCCTTGTATTTCACCACAAGGCAGTATTTTGGAAGGAAGCAAATTTATTTCGCCTTTGCGTGAGGAGTGATGTCATAAAATGCTGCCTACATAAGCGTCTAGCTAGGTATTGAGTTGAAAGAACTGAGATATTAAAGGGAGCTTATTTCTAATATTTGCATTATATCACAAATCAGCAATAGCTTATTTGCATTTGTGAAGTGTGTTACAGTAGTGTGTGTACCTGTGGGCTGAGCACTTCTCCATTGCGGAGCCAGCGGTAGGTGGGCTTGGGCTTTCCTGTGGCTCTACACTCCCAATGGAGCTGCTCTCCACTGTCCAGCTGAGTATCATTTATCATGCTGATCCACTGCGGCTGAGCTGAGAAGCACACACCAAAGACTGAACACATGCAACAGTAAGGCTCCACTCTTAGGCTGTCTTCTGATGACAGGCTGGCACTTCAGATTTCTACTTGCTGGCCACATTTTCAGCAATGGTTATTTTTACAGCATTTTGTGAAACACAGGGGTCCAAAAGCCAGAGATTTTTTTTGCCTGCATAAAACGATTCTAAAATTAAGTTGCATTTTTCAACTTAATTATTAACTTGAATTGCTTATTTGTAAATGCCTTAAAATGTGTAATTAGAAAAAACAGTACTAAATTAGACAATGGCAAAATACTATAAAAGCATTTTCACTAACAGTTTTTGGACTCCACTGTATGTGTACTGTATGGGCACTGATACTTAGTGATGATTAATGAGTGTCAACCCTCCTCCATCTAAAATGCACACAACTGTCAACTGACATCCGGAGATCAGCCACGATTTCCCTAATATATTATTGTCACCCACCCATCCAATAGAGATTATACACAATACTGCCTCCTCGTCTGTGATTGCAAGAGGCCATAAAAATACTAAGACACACAGCCTAGATTAACCCCTGCACACACACAGTTTTCTATCCAGGTTTGTTTTAAAAACACTCATTAAAAACATTATCACTCTTACAAGTTCCTCTGTCAAAACCTAGCACAAGACCTGTTCTCAAAAGACTACATTCATTTCTGAATAAGACAAAAAACTGCTTTAAAAGAAGGTAAAAAATATTTTTAACTCAGCTTTAATGTTTATGACTGACAGTTGTAGTTTTAGGTCACTAAATACTTCTGACATCCAACTGTTGCTCAAACCTTTGTTAACATGATGCACAGCTGCAGTTTGCAAGTATCCTGTGTCCCACAGTCCTTTTTGCCATATGAATATTGTAACGGAAAACTCAGAGTTGTGTGGATCCATCTGCTGTGTATTTTATTGGAGAATGGTCAAACAGACAATAGTTCAATACTGGCAAACAGAGCAATGGAGATAAGGCAAAAATTGTAAACGTGTAAAAAGGCAATGGTCGGGGCAGGCAGCAAACAATCAAAACAGTAATCCAGATCTTGCTTATTATTTCTGATTTCTAGATTTGAGGATTTGAACAAAGTACGTACAGTAACTCATTTGTGCTGAAGACATGAACCATATGTAAAATCATGCAGCTTGGTAGGAAGATGTGTATCATTATTTTTCTCAGCAACGTGACTTATAATTTGCTCCTGTAACCCATAACACGCTAACACCAGGGCAAGAACCATGTATATTTTCTCTAGAAAATGTAACAGTCTAGTATTATTTTGTTAATGAATAATGAACTTTAGGTACAAGGTGGACCTTACTGGCCCCTATTTGCATAGCAATTTTGTGCCAATGGGTGAAAAATAACCAGTACTGTGATAGCAGGTTCTTTGTAGGACAAATCGATTAGCCAGCCGACCACAGTAGGTTGCCTGTCCGGTTCAATACTGCTCCCATTGAGATTTTTTGACACCGGGGTCTTCCTCGTAGTCTAGGGGCCGGCCTCTCGGGATGAGCCCTATGAAACTCCTCTGTAAGGGTCGGGTCCAGGATGTCACCTTTTGCTTTGGATAATTTACAGAGCGTCTTGCTCCCATTTCGAAAGAGTGAGGGAAGAATAAAAGGTAGAGGTAACCTCTGGAAAAGGCTCCTTGAGCTACAGCTATCCGACATGGTAATAAAAATGATTGCCTACCTCTATCCATACCACCATCCCTCACTGCAAACCCTTGGTGGAAAAAATAATGGATGCAGGCTTAAGGAGGATGCGCTCCCCTGCCCGCAGGCGGGCCCCCACACTGCTCAACTCTCACCCATAATGCACATGTTGATCCCTGGCCTCCGCACGTGACGCAAAAATTATGCCTGACTTGCTCTGGGAGAGTATCTCGCAAAGGACGAGCCCTCAATCATACAAGCCAGAGAAAAGAGCCTTCCGAATGAATTTGTTGCATGCAAACTGTATAAGCTGATGTATGCCTGGAATACACTGAGCAGGTGACGGCTGAACGTCTGACACCCTGCGGCATTATAAAGTGAAGTTTGATTGCTTAACAGATATAGGCAGGAGTAACAGCATGACACACATTTTTAATAGAGAAACTGAATGTTTAAAGTCTGTTAAAGGGGGTTATATTCCACATTTTTGTAGCATTTCACTTATACGTGCAAATAGAATGTTAATCATTTTTTAGTACCAAAATTTGATTATAAATGACAGTTTATCATTTACTGACTGTCATTATCATTTACTAGATGTTTTAGGTGCTATAGTGTGAAGATCTCTTTATGTAAACTTTTAGTTTATGTAAATTACCTCAGTTATGATTGTCTGACTTTCATACAATGAATTAACCATTTCCGCTGTTTATTTAAAGGAGAAGGATTCCTCTCCTGAAACACCAGCAAAAATACCTTTAAATCTCTTTAAAATGGTAAGAAAAAAAAAGCCACATAGACTGACAGTTCTCCTTATGACTTTTCATAAACTGGTCAAGAACCAGCCACTTAGACAGGAAAAGCCATCTGACTGACACATAAAGGGATTAAATAAATTTAAAAATGCAAGAAAAGTGAAAGCATATTTAATCACAGTCCGAAAAGCTGATTAAGAGAACACAAAAAGACCCTTTTTTGACACTGTTCTGATAGGTAAGACAAACAGCTGTTGTTGTTTTTCAGGCTTTGTTCAGCCAGACAATGTGGTGAATCACAGGTCCCTATGACAGTCATAAACCTCTTAAATCCAGGTTTTCATAAAATCACTAAGACACTACATTTATCTTGGGCCCTACTGATACACTTACTTTTATGACAAAGCACACTTCATCTAAGTCAGAACCTCTATCGAACGGATAAGCAGAGGAGCCTGGGAAAGATGAATGGAGAACACAGACGGCTGTATAAGCCCCCTTATCAAAGCCAGGGGAAAGCCTGGGTCAGGGGAAATATCTGGGTCAAAAAATACAGCGTTTGTAGCAGCACAAGCACGAATGATGTTAAAATAGACCCTAAAATTTAATTGGACAAAAGTCTTCTAAGAACGCGGCAATTTTGTCCCCGCAAAACTTTGACAAAAGCTGGTCGGCTCTGCCTAAATTTATACATTGTGTCATAAAGGCCAGTCAAAATTATGCTAACGGAGAGAACGTATGCCCAGTAGAATAATTTATGAAGAAACCTAATCAGATATGGACCCAACGGAGTTTGTTTCCTTGCTACTGTGACCCACTACCTTTAAGTCTTTTATAGCATTTATTTTTAAAGGCTACATTCTTGCATTTCCATGCAGATAATCACAAGTCTAGTTACTTACAAAAGAAATATCACACCTCTTCTCAGTAGGCCACACAATTTCAGGTGTTACTTATGTCTGTAGCATAAGCAGTGTGGGATGTGTTACAGGGTGAAGCTTAATGCTTAAGGTTAGGCATTATTTCTTGTACCAATTAGTATGTACAAGTTAATACTATGGAACTATCATAATATTTATCTGTATGTTTAAGTTTTCAGAACTGTTCAAGACAGCAACACTGGCTTAAACAATGCCGTGAGTTTGAGGTGGGACCCACACAGTGTGCACAGTTCTCATTTCAGCTTTAAAGCTGTTGGTGTGTGGTTCAGAAACAGACTTGTACTCACTGTAGACCTGCAGATGTCCTCTGTAGGCTGTGCCTCCTCTGGTGTTCTCAGCTTTACACTCATAACTCCCAGAATCCTCTAGCTGGATGTTAGGAATCTCAAGAACAGCCTGTGATTTGCGCAGACGGGCTTTTTTTGGAATGTTTCCACTCATCTTCCTCCAGGTGATTGTGGGAACAGGACTGGGAACATAAAAAATATAAAAGAAAACTATATTTAAAATAAAGTTAAAATACTTTCTCCAGTTTCAGCATAATGTGGAGAGACAACTGTAAGCCAGTCTGAGCCAAGGAGCTCTATAATATCTGTGATAGGCTCTCAATGGCAGGTGCTTACAGCTAGTCCAGCAGACACTGGTGAAACATCTACTATACTATAAAGTAATGATTTGTGTGATTTATACTGTATGTTGTTTAAAAGCTATTTTATCAGAATACAGTAATATTTTTGAATGGCTGTCAAAGAATTAAAATGCTTTTTGGGCCAACTGAAAAGTATAATTACTACATGTAACATCAGAATACAACTGTACTGACACATTATTTTAAGCATCAAGACCAAAACATAGCAACATTAGTGCAACCAAAGTTAGGGGCGAAACTTTCTGTTTGTTCAACCAATGACAGGTGAGGTGGTACACACTTTTATCCAAAGTGATTTACAATGCATAACATTTATACATTTTACAAGTATTCGAACCCATGACCTTGTCATTGCAAGCGCAATGCTCTATCAGTTGAAAAAATAAACACTTAAAGCAATTCACTCTGTCTCACGTCCCCAAAAATGTGTAGCTGTATAGCTGCATTAATTTGTACAACTGATACTGCAGGTTTTTTGAAAGTACACAGAGGACAAACTGATATGGCAAAGTCCTCTGTACTGTGTCTGTGTACTGAGTAAGACAATAAATGTTCTGATGGCTGTGCAGATAAGCAGTATTTGTACACTGCCATCTATCCCTATTTGCGGCTGCAGCGGGTGTGTGATATGACCTGCAAGGTGTGCCGCCCGTGCGCAGATAACCCGCTCTATCAGACATGATCAGCACTACTCCGCACTGACAGCTCCATTTCACAGCTTTCCAGCGGTGGAAATGTGATGCGCAGGAAAACCCCAGCGCTTCCATCAATCATCTGCTGGCCTCCCGATAAAGCCGTTACATTTCTGAGGTCTCCTTTTCCTCTGCACCATTTAAATCTTCCCGGGACATTTATGCGTTAACCTGTCAGGTTAGATTATGATGAGTCTGTGATAAAGCTCACAGGGTTGTTTAAGTTAGGGAACAAACATTTATAGTGTCTGAGATAGCAGGACTGTGATTTTCATGTAAACATCAGATTTAAATTATATTTGCATTGTGCATTACTGCATTACTTTTATTAAACCAATAGTTCCCATGCTGATTTATCAGTACAGCTTTTCATATGTGCTAAATACACTATATGGTAACGGCTATGATGTGAAGCACGCATTCACCAGCTAGTGTGTACTATGTGCTGTACTGTGTACAGTATAATACAGGTAAATATTAACCTAGCGGATGTGCTTATTAACATTTCATTAAAATATATGTTGTTAATGTTTTATGTTCACAACATAGCATGGCCTCCTGCGCTTTATTGTTTTTTGTAAAACAACCAATAAAAAACATAATAAAATAAAAAGTACAAAGTTCATTAAAACATAATTTTATTGGGGAAACTTATTAAGAGACCAAGACATCTTTGGTTCTAGTGGCCCAAACAAATGGTTGCAAATATGCTTTAATACAGTCGCAGACAGAATAAACAAAACAATGCTGGATACAAAGAATAAAAAGCAACTAACCATATAATCACGCACAGTTACGATAGAAAAATAAATAACATATCTTTAGTTCTTCATATCAAATGCTGTGCATCCAATCAAACTAGATGGTATTTTAGACCAAACTTATCTGTCATCTGGTAAAATGGTTAATATTAATCCACTCTTTGGCCCACTTTTTGTTTCATTGGTAAATAAAACCCATGTTTATAAATAAAACTGCTGTTTATATATTAAAAATTTGTCAGCCTGCCATATCAACCTGTGTCATGCTTATTATTTGCATATTGTTGGGTCTGAGACCTGAAGCAAAACCAGCTGGAAACCACTGCGCTAAAAGATATCAGCTGGAATGCTGTACTGATCAGCATCCAGGACCAGAACTGTCTATTTGACTCTATAAAAGTAATAAAGCACTCAAGACTACATTGTGAATGTGGTCACAGCCTACAGGCTTCTAACACAGCAAGCTGATGTCATTAAGTACTCTATCGTTTTCATTTCAGTGACAACAAAATGTCTGAGCATTATTGTTTACATGGTGTGAGAACCTTACAGGAAGGTTATACCTACCTGTCACCTGTCAGAGTGCATGAAAGCAGGCCAACCTTGTAGCCCTGGTAACATTTACAAAGCCAGATGCATTCACCATTATAAGCTGGCAGTTTGCCTTTGAAACTGCCCAGTACAATGTAGTGGCTGAAAGAAAACACAGCAGACAGCATGCGCTGTCAACAATAAACACTCCGGCCCGTTCCCCTCACACAAAGACAAGCCCTTAGTCTCTCCAACTGTTAGGTTGTCATACACGCTGACTGACAGCATAAGACTAAAATCAATTCCTGCTTTAATTTGTTTCATTATAAAGACTGGCATTTTCTAATAACCCATCCTGATAAATCATTTATTTGTGGATGTTGGGGAGGGGGTTTGGGCAGGCTTGAAGTTCAGTGGAGTCCTCAGTATCAGACACAGAGTTATCAGCCCTAAATTAGCCCAGAATGGAGGAAGCGCCAATTGGTGAGATCTGGGCGATTTCTGCATTCACTAAGAAGGCAAGAGTCTGTAAAGTTGAATTGATCTAAGAAGGAGGAGCCAACGAGAATACATAGATCAATGTCTAGGTTTAAATAATGACTTATTATTCTAATGTGGATAATTAACTGTAAACGACATTTCTTCACAAAGGGGTCCTTGAAGGCACTGTAAACAATTACCGGGTCCTTAGAGCGCTTTGGTTTAGAAGGTGTTTGCATTTGATAGGGCTACACATTTGAATTATTCATTCTGCATAACGAACGCAAATAAAATTACAGAACGATGACACCAGATTATGTTTTTAAATGCAGAATTTAGCTTCATGCATAATGTCATAATACATTCTACAGAATGTAAATAATACTGATAAAAAAATAAAAATATAAAAGCTAAAAAGAAGAAATAAAGGAATCACTTTGATTTCACTTCTTTAAAAGAGAATCTTGTATTGCGCAAGGAAACTGCATAACACTTACATAACAGCTTGCCCAGCATAGTGCCTTTATGTACTTAACACAGTAAAATACTAGAAAATTGAATAGCCTACATAAAGGTTAGCATGTCATATCTTACAATATCCCAGTTGCTTCTCACTACTAAACATACATAACCCCAAGTTATGGCAGATAACACTGCTCAGGAAAAAATAGAGAGTTTTTCACATTATTTATTTACGTATGAGAAAGCAGCAGGCGGCAAGGTACATTTTAAGCATGTATGGATAAAGTCCAGTTCATCATTTGAAGTCAGTGTGCTGCCCTGACTTGATGTCAAAGTGCTATTCTGCCTTCCAGCAGTGGGCCTGCACTGGCCACTTTCATTTTTCACCGTGCTATCTTTGGCCAAATGTGAACATAACAGATATTAAAAGCATCCTCCAAGCAATGACAGGCCCAGACTTTCATTCTATCTCCTCTCGCAACCCTTGTCCCTCACCTCTGCCTCCCTGTTCAACTATTACCAGAACAAACGACTCCTAGGGCCGAACCCCAGTGCTGTTTCTACACCAATCAGAGCAAAATCGCCACAATATCAGATATGGGCATAGTTCAATACTTGTGGAGAGCTCATTTAAGAGCAGACAGGAGTAAGGTGTAAAAATAGCTATGCTTTTGCCACCGTTTCATCTCAGGAGTAAGTGTTCGGCTCTGCCAAAGAAAAGTTTGACTGGTTAAATTGGTCATAATTATGATTATTAATGATTCCAACAGTAAAAGAGGTGTTTCAGAGGGGAAGGTGGAGAATGGTACACTTTTATGTGATGAAAAGACACCTTGAGGTGATCTTGGCATTCAGAGATAGAAGATAATGGCACAGTGGATGGGACACAATGCATGCATACTTACTTTCCAAGGGCGAAGCATTCAAGTCTTACTGTGACCCCTTTCGCTGCCAGTACCGTCTGGGGAAAGTGTGCTTCGATTTTGGGCTCATACTCCCCCATGACACCTAAACAACAGAAAGACACATACAAGTCAGTCCATGTGTAGCCCACCTCATGTATTAGGGTGTGACACCAAAGGGGAGCCGAGCATTAAAGTGTGTGCCTGTGGCAGGCCCCGAAGATACAACTTTGTTTATGCAAAGTTTAGAGTGCAGGCAGCGAAATGTACATTTTTGGATTGGCTAACACACATGGGTTGCCCTCAGATTGCTTTATGCTGTTTGCTGAGCCTGCGGCTGTCACAGAGACAGGTGCCATTTCTCACTGCGCCATTTTAGTAATATCTGTCATGTATTTTATGTGTAATATAAAAAAAAAATGATCACATAAAAATGATCAACAGCGACTTTGTAGGTAAATGCATTTGTAAAACTGCTGTGGGCAGCTTTGAGGGCTCATTGCTTGACATTGCTCTACAATTCAAAAGTCAAAAGAAAATCATCAAAAACTCTTCTGGAACGCAAAGATTTGTGGGTAATGTTACCAGAAAAGCACTGCACAGATGCACACTTTGAAAATACACTATAAGGACACTTTTTGGCTTACTACTTTGATTGTACATTAATTTATAATGTAAATCCTAACCTAGAGTACATTTTAGTACAAACAGTATGCAAATAAGGATGCAGCCTCAAACAGAAAGTATGAACTTACACTCTAATCAACACGTTTCTGGTTTCATGTTTAGTAAAGCTCTTGTGAAGGGATCTTTTGTTGGTAGCGATTAGCTCTGCTGCACCTGACTCCAGAGGACAGCAGCAAATATCTTGGTCTGCAGGTGTTGGATCAGCACATTATTCACACCTGCCCCTGTTACACGAAATTCCACCCTGGCATCATCCCAGTTGGTTTTTGAAAGACCAAACTCATTAATTAAAGCCTGTGACAGGAAACTTGTGCTTCCTGTACACCAGGCTCATTTTTTTCTTTTAGGACTTGTGTAGATGCTTTTTAGGTTTAACTTAGGCCTAAAGAACTGTACACCTGTGATAAATTACATCGCTCACACATGAACTACACTGCTCGCTATATATCTAGTGCAGTGGCTCTTGACCTTACAATCAACAGACAATCAACCATAGGCATTTTATAAATGAGAAAACTGTATGGTCCCAAAACCTTAACCTTACCTTACCATAACCTTAAAGAAAACACAGTAAAGGTTAAAAAGTTAACCGTTTATGCAAAACATTTCACAAAAATAATTTTTGAGGTTCTAAATGATTAAATATCAAACCTAAAACATCTGTGGGCATGTTCTGGTTGTCAAACATTGACACATGAATCATGTTACTAGTTAAAGGTAGGGTAGGCAGTTAGCAGATGCTAGCAATAGCAAGCCAGCTTTGAAAGCATAAGATTCTACCCTTCTTTCAGAGCACTCCTCAAACCGAAGAAAATTAAGCAAATTAAACATAGTTAGGAAATTTAGAAATAATTTTACTACAGTTTTCACCAAACCGTGGTTACTATAGCTAATTGTTTATAGTTATGGTTTTGCTACAGCAACCATGGTTTTAACATGGTATTTGTAGTAAAACTGTGGTTATATAAATGGGAATAAATGCAGTGAAAAACCATGGTTACTATACTTTTACCATAGTTAAACCATGAGTGATTGTTGTAAAAGAAGAAATATATAAATATTTTTGGAACTTAGTGATTGCTATCAAGATGTGAAGAGACTTTTAACCAGCATAACAATCAATAAGCATAAGTTTCTAGAAATGACCGCCTACCCTGCCTTAACATTCACTATAGTTTCAGTAGCTCAACTGGTAGGTGATGGCTGTGGGACCACACAGTGATCAAATGTACATGGAATACAGTGCAAGTATAAGCATCCAAATTCATTAATATATGTAATGTAAAATTCAAATAATTTATGTAAATCTAATACACAAATCCATATGTATCAAAATCAAATTGCCTTTATAACCATAACAGATGAACACTACTATCAAGAACTAAAGTCTATTACCATGCTAAAGTGCAACAGAGATATGATTGTTAAAAGACAGATATGATTTCACAAATCAGCACAACAAATCCTGAGGAATCATTGCAAACAGGTGGTATGGTACGGCAGACCCAGTAGCTGCTGGTGATGCAGAGAGGGAATTCTCCACAGTGCCACACATGACAAGCTGCTAAACTAAATTATTTTGCAAGTGCCACACACTTCAGATGCCACTGGGAAACAAGGCAGAAGAATTTGTCCTCAAAACAGCGAATCATACTGGAGTCTAATTGAGTCTAAATTCGATGCAATGCAGGGGAATTTTGCTCAGCTGCATTCCTCCCCTGCAGTTGTAGCTGGGGCTAGGCTAGGCCCCTTTGTTTATTCATGCGGATATTGTGAGGGCTCATCCATACCCATTTGCTGAGAGACATGTCAGGTGGCATTGAGTAAATCTGCAATTACCAACGAAAACACTCCCATTCAGGGGCCTAATTATCATGATCAGTCTTATTAAATGGCAAACTGTTGCATGAATTTTACATGAGGAACTATTTCTTTTCCTTACGCACTTTAAGGAATATAACAAATATTACGTGTGTATGATGACTTTGGAACACACCTCAACCCCCCAGCGTGACTGGGTCTGTTGTCTATAAAATGTTACATTTTTTTAATAACTGGAGAGAGCTGTCCACTAGCATTGCCATTCATCTCCAAGAGTTGTAATGTCAAAGATAGCAGACATGGATAATACATGTCTATTTCTACTCCTAAGAGTCCTTCCAAAAATTGCTAATTGGTCTACTATAATATAATAAAATGTAACGTTTCAGTTGGAATATGTAGGTACTTTTGAATGGCCACCAATGGAGAAAACACACCATAATGGTGTAAAGGCACAATATCTACCAGCAGGGGCCAATTTCTGACACTAACCAGCCAAACACATGCCCCCCACACCTAGAGCAGTAATCTACAGTGCATTTATAGCCCATTTTATGACAGCAGGCCTATTTTCCCCTTAAAGAACTTTTCAATTTCAATCTCATTCCCCTTATTGTTACACATTTATGATTCCAAAGCAATCCCGTGCGTATAATGACTTTGCAATATTTCATTGGTGCATGCTGCGTTGGCTGTGGCAAAACAAATATATGGGATCTTTTGGTGCTGTTACGCCTTTTTTCAAATTTAAACAATTTTTTCAAATAAATTTGTTTATTAACATGAAATGGGCTAGTTGGTGCAATGCAATTTTTCTTTTGTTGTGTTGTGTCATGCAGAACAATCAGCTGATGACAGTCTGGGCATCCATCAGTCATTTAAAGCTTTAGCATCCAACTGCTAATAAAAGAAATCCATTATCCCAATGCTGAGGTTCACATCTGTATTCTAATGGCAAAACCGAAAGCAAAGGTGCAAATTGGAAGCACTTCACACACCTCTCTGACAAGAGGAACATGATGCTGTTATAAATATTTAAGAGATGCATGCAAATTTAAAATGTCATCATTTACTCAAATAACGGAACACAAAAGAGAAACTTTGTTTAATGTACAGTTATCCATACAACTTACAGTAATCCATGCAACTTGTACACTATATCTTTAAAACATTAAGATCAGTTTTGTGAATTAAACCAACCTATTTATTAAATAGATTCATTGAACAGAAAGAAAGATTCATTAACAAATCGAACATTTGTTTGATTCGAGCCAAAACACATGCCACATGTCTGAACACATTACTGAGTTATAACTCTCAAGGCTTTTAAAAGAAGTATTCCTAAAGGTCCGATAACTATCATTGTGACATCATGATCTGAACCGATACAGCAATTGTCACAGGTCATTAATATGTCATAAGTATGTAATAAGTCATTGTCACTCGGTGCTTGCTTAGTGTGGTGAAAGCTTCTTCTGGTTCTGGTAAAAGATCCAACAGACAATTGGGGGTAATTGACTAAGAGGCAATGTGTCGCTCATTTGCATGTACTGTCTGCATTGTTTTTATGCTATTAGGTAATGGTGCATACATGGACATTTTTCAGGTCAATTAGACTATTAGGATCTAACTTACTTCACCTTGCCTTCGTTTTAAAGACCTTAGCCATCATTTGATCATCATTTGATACATTACTACTGCCATAAACAGAAAATGTACACAAGTATGCATAATCATTGGGTAGTGTGGGTAGTTAAAGCAATAAGCCCCAAGAAACTGAGATTTACAATCAATTTAGTTGTTAGTAACAACATGAAGGTTTTATAAAATAAACACCCAGCAACAAAAATGTAATGATATTGATCAAAAAAATATTCTTTCTTGAAGTAAAGTAGTTCTTCAGAAACAATTCAACAAAGTGGTTTCCAAGCAGCACGCGTATACAGCAACAAAAAGCAGTGGCGCAGTAATCTTGATGTAATGAGGTTGCAGATATATGTTTATAGAGTAATTTACAACAGCTCTGATGCAGCTCAACCAATCATAATCAAGGACCGGCACTATCAGTTTTATAAAAAAAGATAGCTTTATGACTCTTTACAACAGACTCTGAATCATTTAGGGTTTGTATTTGCTTGTCCGAGGTGGTGCTTGTGAAATGTAATACCCATGGGATTAATATTACAACAGATATTACAACAGCAGCACAGCAGATACCCTTTTTAAATTAATTACTCAGATTACTCACATTAAACATTTTTGGATCAGAAAATCATGTTTGCAATGACAACAGAACTGTCTGACCTTTGGCATGGTCACTGCCCCTTCAAGGTCCAAGGCAAAGTGAGAAGGTCAAGCAATCCCAACTAAACCGAGTGTTCTGTAAACATCCCAATTTGGCAGATGTGCCTGATGAGAGGTGTTGCTCCATCCATGTCACATATATTACGGTGCGATTTATTACTTAAGAACAGAGAGCCCACGCTGCTTTTGTGTTTTCTCTGAGGAGCGGGGAGGGAAGATGCATGACTTCCCCTGGAGGTGCAGCCAAGCGCAGATGCAGTTGGGCGGCTTTGATTAAGAGTGTCTTAGTCAAGGGAAGGACACAGGTGAGGCATTTCACCTGCGCATTCCAGCACCAAACCTCTCACACAGTTAATTATCATAGCATCTCACTGGATAGAGCATTGGTGAGGTTTGTGAAGTCTGTGAGAAAGTTTGGCTTTTCAGGCTTGACTGGGGGTACTGAGCTTAAAGTCATTTTCGGGCTTTTAGGCAGAAGCACGCAGAGCCATTTAGCTGCCACATGCGTGAGGCTTCCTGCACGATGGCTGCCAAGAAAATGGTCGGAATGAATCAAGATTCCCATCAGGCGTGCTTGTGTTACGGGTGACTAACCTCTTGCTGAACTCACTCTGATTTGGAACAGCCTTCCGTGAGACCCTGACTGCACAATTATTTGCAAATGCGGCCGCCACAATGCAATTTATTCAAGCTCAACCACCTGTGGCACAAAGACACCTCTCAGGATTTTTCTTTGACCTGTTCTTGCCTTCAACTGCCATTCTCTACTTTTTCTTCATGTTTAGAGTGGTCTGTAATAGCGGAACAAAACGGGTGAACACGACGCAACTTGCACATGCTGTCTCTGCTAACAAGAGGTGTGAATCCAATTTAGTATGCTAATGTGTTTAGATTCTGTTTCTGTACGTCTCCAGGGAGCATTTCTCACAACAAGGTTATGCAAATGTCTGAGAGGAAGGGTACATGCTGAGGGGGATGCTGTGTCCTGATAAAGCACGTGCATTAGGCAACGTAGGCAAAAACAAGCATTCAGGGCATCGTATTCCTTTTAGCCTGGCTGTTATGGGATCATGTACCACAATGACAGACGCTGACATGTACCGGCAGCAGGTGATGAATGCATGTTTTTGAAGTATGTAAAGTGCCTGAAGTGACAGCCATGTGTTTGGCTCCCCTACCTGGCCCATGGGAGTGGTCTATAAAAGAAGTTACGTCCCATTCTGGAAGAGCACCATTGATTTGGTTAATTTTATGCCGGAAAATGATTTCCCTGATGACCAGTTTCACCAGAGCGCATTGTCTGTGAAAAAGTGCTCTAAAGCAAATGATAAAGCACCTTGTGCTCTTCGTTTTATGTGGATGTTTGCAATTCATGACACTTTCAGTTTGACCCTAAGGGCCCATCGCTCAACCAGAGAGGAGAGGAGAGAAAGCATGGAAGTGTGAGACACAAATAACATATATAAGTCAGACGCCTTATTAATTTGGTTTCACATGGCCTAAGAAATACTAATGCAGACAACTGACCTTAGTGCCAATACAGTAAGTAAAAAAGGGCACATTTCCCTTAAAGCAAGATTTGCAGAAACATACATAATTTGTAACATTTTGATATATAGATGGGCTTTTTCTGGATGGAAATACAGAGCTTCAAAAATACTGTGTGAATCTCAGAAGTCCAGCTTAAATGTATCTAATTTAACTTTGCATCTTTTCTATGCTCCTATGCTGTATGGACATTATGCTGTTACAGATAGAGGTGGGGAAATGATAAACCAGTTGTATTTAATTTTTGAGCAGCGTTTCTACCAAAATGGTAGGAAATTGGAAGCAAATAACCTTATGTTCGGCTTACTTAGTGTTGTGCCACTTGAGGCCCAAACTAAATTTGCAATATTTATGTTTAAGAGGCCTGCCTGGCTCAACCAATGATGTGAGTTGAAGGCGGGGCTACCTTTTTGCTTGAGTATTCAAAACAAGTATTTCATAAATTCTGTTTGGTGCAGAAATTACAACTTTTTAAAGACTGAATTAGAACCAAGGACAATTTCATATATTTTTTGATGCAAATACATTACTGATCACATTTCAACAAAATATGTGTCATTTTTAAATTTATTTTGACTTTTATTTGAACAAAATATCTTTAAAAAGTGTTGAAATTGTATTTTACAGTAAGATCAACTTTTATACTATTGTAATATTTTTACTTACTGTACATCACTCACTTCCTAGTTTCAGATTTTCAAAGAAACTGCCCACTCACTAGCTAGGAATGATTCCTTTTAATTTCAGCTTTTTTAACAGCAAAGAGATTTCATGTCATGTTATTGATTCATCAATTCAGTTTGCCCAGAGAACCAATTGGCATCGGGCCTAGTTCTGCCACACAGCTGAATGGGTTTTGAGAGTGGGAACGCATGTGTGTGAGTGAGTGTGAAGCGTGCGTAATATCTCACCATCTGTTTTAAGAGTCAGGGGTGTTGGTGGGCTCAGGACCCTGGCGTTGGTCACAGTGTTCTTCACTTGGCACACATAGCTGCCCACGTCCGAGGGCTGCACCTTGGAGATGTACAGATTTCCTGTCTCCTGTGAGATGAATCGCCGACTGTCCTCTGCTACGAACGAGGGGAGTTCGTTGAACACCCAGCTGTAGATGATCTCTGCTGGGGCCAGAAGAAGAGCATGCAGATGAGTTGCAGGAAAAGCGTGCAGAGGTCCCTAAGGGATCCCTGTCTGAGTCTCCATTGTAACATGCTGCCCTTGCCAGAGTAGTACAAGGGCTTATAGGAGTAGGAGTGTAGATGATGTGTAGGGGATGTATATTAATTCTGTGCTCTGTGCTATACAGAGGTCAGGAAATATAGACCTTTGTGTTATAAATATGTGCAGAGATACTGTTTGTTTTTATTTACTGTACCGTACTGCATTAGAATGAGCACTGTGACCTAACCAGGCGCAACGCTATAAGGTGGTAAGTAATCACGTCTTCCATACTAATGTGATTTTTGTTTCTAAGCAGCCCTGGCTTTGTAAACAGCACTGTCCAACACAATGTTTTGCCATTTGATTGGTTCATATTTTTATTACGCTGAGCTGGGTGGCCCCGCCTACAGTGAAATTGTATTGGTCCAACAGGTCATTCAACAAAAATGGTGCAATTTGTGACTTGAATAGATAAATACATGTGAAAAAAGGCCTGTAACAATTACCAAATCTAATGTACCACATGGTCATTTTTTAACATGAATTTAGAAAGAATAGTAACTGTCTATTTATTTATTTTTGTCTTCAGCCATGATAAAAAAAACTTAATTATATTAATAAATTAAATAAATTAAAAACTTAACTGCCATGGAGACATCACCCCATGAACTCCTCAAGGACAAGGAAAAATCTCTTTTTTATCTCTTTTTTTATGTCTTGTTAGGTTTGTAAGTAGGGAAGGATTTAGGGGCTGTCAACAAATCAAGTCACACAATTGGTTTGTTTTCTTGGTCAGTCACTGCTGTCACCTCCACACAGATATCCACAGAAATATGACACACAAATTCAGCAGATATGAACACTAGATAATTGCTCTAAACTCATGCCGCTTGCTATATATCAACTCAGCAAAGTTTCTCACAGCAAAAACCGAGAAGGAAAAAGAGGAAGACAAATTTCTTCATAGCACAAATGGGTTTCCCCAAGACCAATTTATTCCCCACATAATTAAGGTATAAATTTCATAGGCCATTGATTTCTTTTGCATAGTAAATACAGGTGCTGTGCTTCCCTTGATTAATCACAGAAGGATTGCTGCTCTTTAAAGAGACTCCAGTTCAATTTTTCATACACAAGGTCTAATGTCACCTGAGTAAACAATGAATATTTATCTCACAAATAAAATTGAAAAGGATTCTCTCATGTCATCCTCAAACAGCGTCAAACAATATTAACCACAATAGTCTGAGCTTAATGGCTTCTGACATACAGTACATTTCTGATGCCATTTTAAATTGAATGGCATCAGAAATACAAATGAAAATGGTAAAGGTGCTAATGTGTTTATTTATTTTCACTTTGATAAACAACAAAGTTAAATATTTGGCTGGCGTTCCTATCCTTCTGCATATAATTGCACACTGCCACTCAAAGGTGTAGGGGTCACTTATTGTTTTTTTATCAACATTTAACATAAATAAAAGTAAAGTACACAAAATTTTGGAATAACAAATGTGACTTTGGGAATTGTGTTGTGACAATAAAATATATCAAAACTTTTATATCGTAGCATATTCAGTGTATTCACCATTTACCTAGAATGTGCAAAAATGTGTTCTTGACATTATCAACTAGCTTTTCTATCACCCTGAGATGCTTTTGAAACAGTGTTGAAGTTTCCATTTTGGACTCTCACTGATTGCTTTTTATTTTTGGTCAGTTATTCATTTCAAAAATACTTTTTCTAAATAAACCTTTAATTTTGTCTTGATTTTAGTCTAAGTTTAGAATAGCACACCTCCATATTAATTTTACAATGCACTATTAATTACATTGGCCATCACATGACTGCTGAGAAATACGAACATTATATACTCTTAATCTAAGACACTCCATGTGTTTACAAGCACATTCTCAATAAACCCTCACTGCTCCGCACATTCATCAAGGTCAGAAAGCAATAACGCCTCCTCTATACTTTCACTCCTAAAGCAATGGTGATAAAATTGAGAGTAATATCCTGTTTACATCTCAGTGATCTCAAATTATTTTTAATTACTTTCAGTTTTAAAGTCATCTACCCATATTAATGTGAATGAAACCTCCTACCAGCATTTCAGGCAAATGAAAGACAAATTAACCTCAAAGTCATCCTACGAGTCCTAAAATAAATTCCCCTCAGTTCCTTCCCTTCCGCACATATCAAATCCAAATAAGCACTAATCCTGCAAGCAAACATTTAATACTTCTAGTTTATAAATCTATGATGATCTCCTAGAACTAAGACCAAGTGCAAATGTGTTTTACTCATGACCTGGTAGATTATTATAATTCATATATTACTTATATCACTGATGATAATATATAATATTCACATTTTTAATATTTTTCCAAAATGTTGAATATTATAATCATCAGAACTTTAAAATATCATAAGTGGAGGTATGAAAATTATGCAGTGACTAAAAAAAACAAGACAAACTGTTCTAAAAAATTAAAGAAAAAACTAAAAAAAAAGGATTTAAAATCTTGAAAAAAAGAATTGTAGTTTATATCCAACCTTTGCTTATAGATTACAGCTCAGCATACTTTGGGCATTCTCCTAACTATTATTATTAGATGCATAAAGCAAACTCCATTATACCTTTATAGAAGACTCATGTCTCTCTTTTCTCTCACTAAGAAAGGACATGCAGCTCTGAGCATGAAAATCAGAATTGGCATTTAAAAAACAACTCATTCTGTGACCTGGTAGCCAATGACTGATGTTAATTTACCAGCTTCCCATGCAGGGCAAACAATTACATAAAATCAATAGACTAAAAACAGACTTGCCTTATGTAAATTGGTTGTTTATTCTTTAATTGGTATAATGTTGGCTTTGCCTCTTACATAGTCAGTCTTGAAAGGCAGTCAAAGGACTGGAACAGTACTCTGAATTTTTTGTATGTGAATTTTGTACGCCAATGCTTTCAAGACATACTGTATGTCTAAAAGCTTAAAATTAGTCTTAAACAAATAAATTGTATTATGTATGTATGATTTTTTTTACAAATTAACATTTTAGGACCAGACAGCGAAAAGAACAGAACAAATGTACAGCATACATCTGCACTTCAATTCGGTTTTAAAGGCTTCCCATGATGCATCATTCCATGATGCAGCTGGCAGAGAGAATGCCCAGATTGTACAGACCTGTAATCTAGTGAAAGAGCAGTCAACTTTAAAACATCCAAAGTAGAGCTGTGTACTGGCAAGGGCCTCACGACACGATACATATCTCAAAACATGGGTCATAATAGAATATATCATGGTATATTGCGATATGATACATATTGCAATATACTGAAATAATTAACAAATAAAATATCAAAAATGTAAATAAAATACAGCTAAAAAAGTACCTGCTGTGTATCTTCTGTGACTGTATGTATCTAAAGAAGCAACATCTACAGGAGCTGAGGAAGAGGTTGTCTGATACTCACAAAGGGGTGTGATGACTTTGAACGTAATTTTAAATCCATTTAAAACATGATTAAAAAATATGAATGGATACTACATCAATACCAACATTTTTGCACAGTCCTAATGTAAAATATAGATGTTGACAGTGTGACATTTTAGTCACTACATCATTGGCCATTCATACTGGAATTTGTGTAATTTCAAAGTTGGGAAAAAATAATATAAAATGCCTCACAGATATAAGAATGAAACAAAGCTCACATATGCTCTGTTCCATTAGAGGACAAAGACACTGAGCAGTGGGATTTGAGACGGGCCCTCATGCTGCCTGTATTTGTGTAAAATAATTGTCTGAGTGCAACTTCTTTTCGTTTCTAATGATCTGGTAAATCTGAGCTCTGACGCTATATCAACCAACAGGAGAGGGATAGGTTAATGGACAAAGCCAGTAAATTCTCCATATGAAATGGGAAACTAGTCAGTTAGCGTGATGCGAATTGCACAGGCCCTTTATAGAATTCATCTGTGGTGTGCTGTATGAAACCAACTGCATTGAGCTGGTTGTGCACGGCCAACAAGCACATGGAAGTGGACCCTTTCAATCTCCCACATCTCCTCTACTCCTGGACAACAGAAATCAATCACATTCCATGTTTGAGAGCCGCAGAGTAATAAAATAATGGCTTATAATTACCAGATGACACGTGCTAAAGAGAGCAGGGCTGACTTGAGGGTAACAGAATTTGTGTAAATATATCAAAGGAGAGAAGTGGCAGAAGGAGATAAGGACCGATTCTTAACTGTGTCAGCATAGGCCAGGATTTATTTTGCACACAGTCCTGCGGGGAGTAAATTTAGATGGGCTTTAAAAGAGCCCATCTAAATGGGAGAGAAAGCTAACACTTTCTCTCGACTTCTTATCGTGGTGTAAACAGAGATGGTCATGCTCATGTCTGCATGGTGCAATAATGACCTTTTTTGTTCCAAATCACGTCTGGAGATCCAAACTGCTCTTACAAAATCAGACAGGGAAGTTGCCAAATGCAGAGAAAGTTACATCAGAGTCTTTTACTTTGACTTTTTTAATCAATTAAGAGAAGAAGATCTGACACTATTGTTGCTTGGAATTTAAAGGGACGGTTCACCCAAAAAGGAACATTTTATTATCATTAACTAACCCTAATGTATTTACAAAGCCTATGTGATGCTCTTTTTTGCTGTTGAACACAAAAGGAGAAATGGAACAATCTTCACACCAACCTTTTTTGGTACGATACTTCACAGTTACCACAAGCTCAAAAAATACAAGCAAATCCATAAAAAGCAGAACATATTATTTGTATGTGATATTCCAAGTTCTTCAAAGTTCCATGTGATGAGGAGAAGTTTGATGGTATAGACTGAATTTATATTTTTGGGTGTCCTGTACCTTTAAAACACTCTGTTATGTTGAGAACTCTCAGCAGACAGGAAGAGTTGAATGAGGTTACTTTAGGGACACTAAATGAACATTACACCAGTAGCCTTTCATCTGATATTGCTAGTTAATTGTCTTCTGACTGTTTCCTTCTATTCCTTTTCTCTTTCTCTCCGCTTGCATCCTACTTCATTTAACCTGTAATTACTGAAGATGAAGCAGAGACAACCTGATGGAAAGCAATGTGTGTTTGTTCACACTGAAGGGAAAGTTAGAGAGTAACTTGTAAGTGAAGTAAGTAAAGTGGACAGAACAACAGAAATGTTGTTTGTGTGTGATACTTATAAACTCATAAACTTGTAACTTGTGTATATTTACAAAGCACAGTTCACCTTCATATTACATATTAAGTTATAACGGTTGCATATATAGCTAAATATCATATCACTGATTATAGTGCCACTTTGAGGCTAATTCTCACAAAACACGGAAAAGTGTAAAAAACACTTTTACACACAATGCACATGATTATTTGCTTAATTTTAATTGGCTGATGGCATCCAGTTTTGTTGAATTTCACTGAGATTCTGAGGGCTTGTTGGCCTATGTTTTAGCTGTAGCTTTATCTATAGTATGGGCAAAACATTTTTACACTATAAATGTTACACCATCATATGTGACTAGAGGAAGATAAACAGAGAAGAGAGTGAAATATTATATTTACCTGGTGAATAAGGAGGGGATGCACACATCAGTACGACTCCCTGGCCCTCACGAACGGAAACAGCTCCTCTAATCCGACTGCTAAATGGTCTGAGATCTGCAAACAAACACACACACACAGGTAACAGAGTGACACACAGTTGCACAGAGGCAGCTGTTGACCTGTAAATTAAGGGGCAGAAATTGCATATGATCGCCTGGAAATCAGATAAGAGCTCGCGGCTCAGCTAGATTTAGTATCCGTCATGGGAGGCATGACCCCCATTTGAGCGCTCACTTTAACCTGTTCCACACCCCAAACTTGCCACTTAAATCTCACTTCCTGTTCCTCTCCAGACACACTGGCCGATTGGTAATTAAGGCAGCTAACGTTGCTTGAAGCCTTCAATCTTGTGGGTACTTCTAAAATACCAAAGAGAGGCAGAAAATCATTTTATTTTACAAAAAGCCTTAATTGTAGCCAATTGTTACAGTTTCAAACCATGCCTGAGTACAGACTTTGGAAAATATCTTTATAAATGTAATTTGAAGGTGAACAATCCATGCCTACTATTACACCTAAATTACTGCCCTGCTGGGATAGTTTGAGCCCAGGACATGAAAACAGTACGAGACAGGTGGATCCACTACAGTTCATCTGTTGAAACAAATTGCATTTGCATACATCACCATAATTAATCAGGGCAAACTCTGAGACCAGCAGCAACCATTAGCTGACTGCCCCTCGCAGTGAGAACCAGTTTTGGTGTCTTGTTTCCATGGCAACACAAATGAAATGATCCACTTCATCATTAAGAACAACTTTGTCACCCAGAGAAATATGAAATCACTCTAGGTTTGCTCTTTTTTAATGTCTTATGTTTCATTTAAGAATCAACTTTGTCTTACGCTTCTTAAGCTAATTTTCAACATGCATGTGTATAGAGCCATAGAAAAGTGTGGGTAGCATAGCTCAGATCATTTGGTCTTGAAAAGAGAATTATGGGAGCCTATACTGAGATCTCTACTTGAAGTGGTAACTAACACCTGAAGTGATAAAAACAATTTAAGCCTATAAGTACAGTAGGAGTTTTGTAATGCAGAGAAAATAATTAAACAATTGTTCAACTGTTATTTTGGGTTAAATTGTTTAAAGATAATTTTTGCTGGATCTGAGCTTGCAGATTTGAACTTCCTCTTCCTAAAGTTCTTGGTAACAGGACAAATGGAAATAGAATGTTAGCAGCTTTTACGAAGGTCAGCAAATCAATAAGTCTCCCAATTAAGCATCGCTCTGCTGACATGCAAACAAATTTGGGCAATGGCACAATCAGCGTTTGACTGGAAATCACACTTTATTTGGCTTTTTAGCTACGTGGCAAAGTAATAATCACAATTTTAAGGCTTTTAAGAATAAAAAGGAAGCCATAAACAGTTTTGCTAATTGAAACTAGGTAGATACCAGTGAGGTGGGACACTTTACCCACAGGAGAAAGTACTGCTTAGATGTCGCCCTTTTGTAGCTTGGAAGATTTGAAGATCTCAGGCGTCTTTTTAAGTATGAACTTTGATTTAATCTCTGCCCATATGTCATTTTAGGCATTCGGTTTTGCTGACATCAGGTTCGATGACATGTCTTCGAAGGGGTTGCTTTAGAGAGAGGAGGGGCTTAATTTAGTTGTAATATGTGAAGCAGATGATCGAGACATCCTATATATCAGGCTGAAGTTTTCAAAACAACAACCACACAACAACGCTCACAGTACCTATAGTACACCACAAATAAGATTAATTTAGATTTCACATTTTGCTTTACACAAAAAATCTCCATTTACTTTCCATCATACCTCATTGCTGTCTAAAAGAAACAAATGAGATATTAAAACGTTACTGTGTTTTTTAATTCCCTAAGGGCAGTGGACAATTTAACAATTGGAGTTAAGAATAGCTGTGTATTTATGTATGTGTTTATTTATTTATTTTTGTATTTAATTTTATGCACTTTGTAAAAGTGTTCCAACAGGCTGAGATGTGTAGGTAAGACGTGTAGAAACCATCCCCAGTGGGTAATAGTTATTTGCTATTATTGCCGTAACTTTTATTGCATGTAAATAAAATTAACCTGTTAACAAGCAGAAAGATTTTAAAACTAGCATTTTAACAGTAGCTCGTTTAGCCGTCCCTGGCCCGCTTGGAAGAGGTGGGCCAGAGCACGGTTCAGTTGGACTCGGGCGCGGTTCGCATGTAGTGTGAGCGCTAACCGTGCTAGAGCACGGAACAGGACGCGTGACATCACGTTTTTGTGACGATTCCGTGAACATTTTTTTAAGTGCATTTATGTGAGTGCAGGCCAGAGGGGGAGTGGGGACAATCGTACTCGGGCCTGGTTCACGGCAACCGTGCCTAGTGTGAGTACACCCTAAAACAAAATGATTTTAGAGGTGAAGGTTATTTAAATGATTTATACAAGGACCAGCATTTTGTTCTTCAGAATAGCTTGCATTGATGAATCGAGCACCATAAGAGTAGGAAAACGTATTTTGAAATACACATTCTATTAAACAATTTTGATGGCATGTTACTTTCCATCTCCAAATGATATAACTTTCCTTCTACAAATGATACATTCTCAAAAGCAAACACAGCAGCTTTTTCCTGAGTTTTTCCTCAGTGATGGGTTTAAAATATCTGTTTTTGACACATCAGATATCACTGAACAATGGCTGATCTTTGCTCCTGTCTGTTGTAAGATCTGACAGCTGAAAAATCACTGTACTTTATGTTTCCTGGTGGAACATGTGATTTGAAAAGCACAACCTTGACATGAGCTCTGACACAAAAATCAGATATGTATAGATCACAATATATGAGGTCAAAATTAAAACCTCGGTCACAGTTTACAATGAGAATGTGAAAGCAATGCATTCACAGAAAAAGATTAAAAGTCAAAAGTCACAATGCCTTACAAATACTACATCAAATAATATGACACACTGGTACTTTACATGGCATACACATTCAAAGGTGGACAAGTTGTTAAATAACTATGGTTATTACAAAATAAAAGTTTAACTTGAAGAACACCAAGATTTCAAACAAACAAAAGGATGCAGCTCAGTGTTTTCTGAATAAAGCTGGTAGAATAAAAGATCACTACAAATTCACAAGGTCACGCAAGATCAGTGTTAGCAAATGCTGCTTAATCACCATCCAAAATATTCCAGGTGATTCTCAACGTTTGGCAATATTCTATTAGCTAAGTGACTGAAACATGTTTTTCTTTTCACAGCTTTCTATTTGAATTTTTGCCTTTATGGAAAACTAAAATATTATGTTCTACTCCAGATTATGCTTACTGCTGTCAAATGTAAAGTTAACATTTATAATATAAAAGTCTTTTTTAATAAATTAATATTACTACAATGTGCAGATTGTGCAAACATTAATGTGCAGACATGCATAATCATGGACATTGAGTGTTTTTTCCAGTGTCACAAAGAAACACTGCCTACTTTGCTTTTCAGACTGATTTTGCCATTCAAGCTCAATAGCTTGTGTTTGTTCTTGTGGCCTTTGGACATGAAATCATACAGTCTGCAATTCTTTTCATTCCTCAAAACAGTGCCCTTTTGATTCTCCTCATCTGTTCTGCACAGTCAGGTGCTACCATGTCAATACAGTCACCCTAAAGAAAACAATCTTACCACCATTTCAATTATAATGAGTTAACACCCTCTCACTACAGAAAAGCTGTTAATCTGTTGCATTTCATGCACTGCATGTGTTCGAGAGTGATCTGAAAAGTACTCTGACATGTTTTTTTATTCTTTTTTAAAGTCTATTTGAAACTCAAGTAGACACTCTAGACCAGTCATTTTTAACCTTTATACCTACAAATGGCCTCTTTGTCCATATAAAGTCAATAGTTAATGGCCACCAAACACAGTCTCTGATTTGCCTCTTGTTCTGTACCTCTGTTTGTTTTTAAAATCAGGGCTGTCAATATATAAGGATTTAGATTTTTGTACCTAACACACTAATGCCCTGATCATCAACTGGCGGCCCGTGGGCCAAATCCGGCCCGCTGAGCCGTTCAATCCGGCCCGCGACTGGATTCCAAAATTGTGAGGATCAAAAAGAAAATAGTGGTCTACACTATTAACCTTCTGGGGTCGGCAAACGCGCCGGCGCGTTTTAAGGCATGTCTCCATGATAACGCGGAAATGAACGTAAAATGCTCCGTCATTTTTGATCGTACAGATACAACCAATACACTATTCGAATCTGTAAAGGGTCTATTTTTATTTGTATACACTCACAATAACAATGAAACCCTGTGCTTTTATAAAAAGAAGAAAACAGACAGGGTAAGCACTCTGCCGTCGCTGTCTCTGTCATCTCTTTTCACAGACACATAAATAAAACAACCTAGATCTTAGTAAATACGTGCCCCACATACATAATGAATATACGTATA
>JAZGTJ010004511.1:0-30613 GCA_036877575.1 Botia almorhae
GTGGTGGAACAATTAGCAACACATTTCCATGGACAGAATATTTACAAGGACTGCCAATTCCCAGTTCCGTTTTACATTCAGCGTCTTTTCCTCCTCAAGGTAACACGGTGCGTTAAAAACGAGGAAACATTGATCAAGTGCCCATTGGGTCAGGACCAGATTGAGATGGTGCAGTTCTCCCAAAACCCCTATTAAAATGTCAAGCCACAGAAAAGAGAGCGCCTGTCTCCCTCCCTCTCATACCACAGAGGAGAAATTAAGTGTGGCCTCTTTGCAAGCCATAAATTACAGGTTTTAAACAACAGGGAGTCAAGGAAACTCTCCATCACTGTTGTAATTGCTCCGTGAGTGCTGCTCTCTTGTAAAGAAATTAACCTCCGTTTTACAGCCGTGCATGAGAGACAGAAAAAGAAAGAGAGTAAAGAGGAAGGAAATGTTTTAACTCGACCTCCCGATCTAAATTCTTTGAAACCGCTTCATACATAAATATTAGTGTCCCTTACTCTGTGATAGAAGATACCCTCATACATTAAACTTTAAGTATGTTTTCGAACTAGTAAAACCTCAAAGTCTTTTTACACCTGTACAGAGTAAGTGATTGGTCATAAATAAATAAACAAAAACACTTGGGTATGCTTTCAAACTCAGTGCTTTGGTTCCAGAGGACAATTCTCTAAAAGATTTGCCAGAGGTTTGCTGAATGTACCTAAATGATAAGTGAAGATAAGTAAAATACACTATGTCTTATGGGGTCAGAAAATATATTTTATCAAGATATACCTGTATTGTTTGAAAACAAATTTATGTTTAGGATTTAGATGTTTCTACTGGAAAATAAGACAAAAATACTGATCGAGAAAGATGTGCTATCAGTACTGGAGACCAGAGGACAATTAAAATGTCTACTGGTGACATCTTTCAAAATCTCCACATTTACTTTCACACTAGAGACCATTTTAATTTGGATGTAACAAAGTTTACAGGAACCACTTGACTAGATACATATTGTGAGAGTAAGAAACCACAGTTTGTACCCAAACTGCTACACTAATTTCTGTGAAAACTCCACTGGCCAAATGTCATGTAAATGGATGTAAAAGTTTTAGATGCAGAATGTTTTTATGTAACTAAAATGTCTACCCTGTGTCATTTTTATTTTAATATTTAACAATTGTTTTGTACATTTTCTGTACACTTTTGAATTAAATGCACATAATTTGTTATAATGTACATTACACCAATAGAATCTAACAACCTACTGTAGCATGTAAAAGTGACAACAAATTTTCCCCTCTATGCTTCTTCTAAGAGAGCAGGCCATTGATAAATCCCACCAGCATGAATTCTAACAGCTGTGCAGTAAGATCTACTGTATTAACACATAAATATTAAAATGTCTTGAGCTCTGTGCGGGATCTCTGTAGGGTTACGCTGGGCTCTGTTGTAAAAATTTCTGGCACCACAGGGACAAATCAGATTTATCACATCACCAAAGTCAAGCAAAACACTGACCCAAACACACACCTCACACACACAATCACAAATTATGGAGGAACACCACGAGATATAAAGAGTGAGACCTGTGAAAAAACCGAGAGGGGTCCACTAATACAAGCTCTGAGGGACTCCTGTCTGCAGGTACCAATTTAGAGTGTAAGAATTACAAAAAAATGGGAAATTTGGAGGAGGGAAAAAGAAACATTGAGCAAAATCAAAGCCACCCATGTGAAGGGTGGCTTTGGAATTTTTCCACCTTGAATTCAGCCTTCACATGGGTGGCTTTGATTTTGCTCCATGTTTCTTCTGCAATTAAAAAATGCTTCTTTTGGGGTAAACAGTGAATTTACACTAGCATTATGTTTCTGGAATAGCTGAATGTTATGAATGTTAAGTAATGTTATTCACTATTTCACTATTTTCATAATTAATTTATATGATTATTATCATAGTACTATTAAATTCTGAATCTAATAATATTTAAACTACCACATTAACACACATATAACAAAATATTTTTTTGTGACGTGTTCTTGTGCTAACTTTTAATAAATTAAAAATAATATATTTGGTTTAATCCTTTGTTTATTGATTAATTAATACCTTTTTAAGCATAACTTAAATGTCCAAATACTTTTGGGGTGCTCTGACTAAAATATATGAAAAATGTTGCAGGTATAATTTAATGTTGATTGCATTTTGCGCACTTATGGAGACACCAAAATTCACATAGTATTTGTTTCAATTGTTGCAAGAAAACAATGTTGGAAAATACGGCATCCACTTTAAAAATGAGAACAATTAACAGCTCTTTGTAGAAGCAAGCCCAACAAATAAACAAATAGTGTTTGATTGACAGTGGACATAGAGCTGTTATATATTTTTGTTTGCCTTTGTTTGTGTGGCGTTCATAGACATGAGGCTGGGAGAAAAATAGTGTAAGGACGTAAACAGTCCTCTTTTTCTCCTCTTCATCTCGTGAAAGGTGAGAATCCTGTTTCAGCTGTATCAACGTTCAGCGACAGAAGTGCCATCGCCGATTAATTACGATCTCTGTGCCAGACGTGTTACAGTGGAGAGGAAAATAATTAACTCCACACACACACACTTCTCACCGGATACAAAGACACAGATTCAGTTTTTCTGCCGTCAAAGAAAATTACTAACATTCTTCTTTTCAGTAAAAACATTAAAACAAAACTCTGAACTGCAGAATCTAGGTCATACAAATTGTTAACAGGGTCAATTGTTTTAAGTTTCAAGTTCATTTGTCATACAAGCACATGTCAATGACAATTAATACATTGAAATGCTTGATGTGGGGTTCAGGCTGTACAATAAGAGTAAAGTAAATATAAATAAATTAAAATAAGTGAACATGGGTAAATATAGTAAGTAAGATAGTAAGATAGTTTAAGTAAGATAGTTTACAAAATACATTATAGTGCAAATGGTATAAACAATGGAATTTGTGCATGAGAGTATATATATATATATATATATATATATATATATTAGTATGTAAGGTACATGTTTGTAAATTATGCAAGTGAAAGTGCAAAACTTAACAGTAATTGATGGAATTGTGCAATTACAATATGTGAACACACATTGTCATTAAAGGAATAAGTAAAATCATAAACAGTAGGTTTTCATTCTGTTCTGCTCACAAGTGAACAGACAAGAATTTATAATGTAATGTAAAGGTCATATGTGTAATTTTGTCAGTGGAAAGATACCTTCTCCTATCCCTGTTTAATCACCCTTTGTCAACACTTGTGGTTGATTTCATCTTTGCCAAACATGCATTAAAAAGTTATGTGACTGACATAGTGAGGTCATGTGGCAGCAATAAAGAACAGTATTTGAAATGTTTATCATGGAATAATGCCTATAGATCCATTTACTATTTATTTAATAGTAGGCAGTATGGTATCTATTTCCTAATTCATATATTCATTCTGATCAGCTGTTATTTCAATTCCATTTGGTGATGCTATTGGTGCTGAAATTAAACACTTCTCCTTTACTGCTTGATATTCCTACTGCAGATAAATTAAACCTAAAACGACAAGGCAAACCTCAAATTGCTTCCAATCACATGCTTTTATGCATACAATCCTCCCAAGAAGAGATTGATTTTCTCAGACATTGTGATGTTGTGAAAGATGTAAATTGAAACCGGAGATCTGCCATTAAATGTCTCCAGTGGTCCAACTGCTGTCCCAAAGAGATGGAGAAACCTCAATGTGGACTCTGACATCAGTGCGAACAGCCTACGATTAAGTCAGCACAGCACACAGCTGAGCTCACACAGGGGTGAAAGATTGGCTCTCTCTCACACACACACACACACACACACACACACACACACTCACACATGTACATTGGGTTTGAATGGATTATCCTGCGCCGTCAGCGATGTGTGTGTGTTGCATGTATGAAAAGCATGAATCGCAGAGAGAGGCCCTGTGATTCATTAATACGTGTGGCCCTTCTGATCTAATGTCTGTTCTCTCTGTGCTGTCATCTATTTGATGCACATGTGCCATGTCCAGATATTACCAGCATGGGTCTACACTGGTCACAGCAGGGCTTTAGGACTACAGCGTGTGTGCGCATGTTTAAAGGTTATGATGCAAGTCCTCCACTCTCTCAGATGCATGGCCCTGTACTGCACAGAGATTGTCGCTAAATGTCAGCTTGTCCATATGGCCCCCTGGCCAGCAGATGCCACTTTATAAACCGCCCAATCACATCGTGGCATGGGCAGAGTCTCCAGGGCCTCCGTCGTCATGGTAGCATGCCATTTGCACCCACACACACATGCCACCCTCCAGCAAGCCCTCACTACAGGGCCTAGCACTGGACACCTGCTCAGGAGAAAAGGAGATGGAGAGAGAGGTCCAGGGTTCAGAGCACATCTGCTCCTGTGGGCACCTCAGACTCGCAGCCTGCAGTCCTGTACAGCTCTGATTAATGAGGCAGTGCTAAGGTGAGGGGCCCCAAACAACAGGGGCACCAGGGCTGTACCACAGGACACGTGCGCACACGCACATCCTGGCAGCTGTGTGATAACAGAACAGAACTGTGTTTTTCATAATCCTGCTTTAATGAACATACAAAACATTTTATGCTCATTTAGTTATTAATAAAATTGTTTCCAGAATAATTAAATTCTCTTTTTCCATTGATTTCTCTTTAATTATTCTTTCCCCTTCAGAAATGCCTTTGCTTACATTCCTAATACACGTTCTTGGTCTTATTGTAAACTATCCATAAGTGTATGTTAGAAAAAAGTTTGTCTTCATAATCTTTAACCAAAACGTCTTTCAGCTGACATCACAAGCCCTCTTATTTCCCCACCCCTTCCCTCTAACCAGCTGTCAAATAGAGATCACTTTTCACAATCCAATCAATTCCTGATGGATAAAATTCCATTTCTCATTGAATATCATGTTTCATGTAGAATCTCAACACTGTCTGTCTATACTAATAGATTCAGATAGATTTTTATGCAATTCACTGTATGAAAGAAATCACATTGATTAGCACACACACACACTGAATATTTTTGTTTAAAAAAGTCATTGCTCGATAATAATAAACAGTAACATAAATGTGTTTTATTTACCTATGTTAATCTGTTTGTGTGTGTGCGTGTGTCTTCATGTCAGGGGAAGTGGCATTGCATTAACCTCTTGGCTAGGGGTCACAGGTCAGCATGGGAAAACTAAAGAATATTTCCACCTCCAGGCTGGGGAACGGTTAGTGTGCGCACTGCGGTGTTACGTTGAAATGGGTCTTTGGGAAGAGGTCAACTGGTTAGAACCATCAGAACAAGCAGTTCAGGCAATGAAAACTTAAAAACTCCCTTTCCATTACTGTAACAGCCTCAGATTTCACATAATAGCACATTTTTCTCTCTTTTTAAACACCCTAGACATTCATCAATGCCCGTTTCAGTTTATTCAAAATAAAAATATGTATAAATATATATAGAGAAACAGGCCATGGGCTATGGCTATTTTTGCTGTCGCACAGAGGACTGCAGCAGAGACCACATACAGGCCAACAGTTTAACTCAAGTTTCAGTTTCCAAAGAATTTCTAAATGCTTTTAAATTTGTGTTTCATTTGAAATTCCTCATATGAAAAGTTGCTGTTATAAAAACATGCTGTTAAAAAACATGCAACATTATTAACACTTAAAAAAAAGTTAACATTTGTTTTCAGTAATTAAGTTTTTGTTTAAGAGAACTTTGCATTTTTTCAATGAAAATTTATTCAATGAAAAAGGTAAATATATTTATATAAATATTTGTTATAATAACTTATAACAATTTAATATACTAAATTTAATCATTAAACAATGTGACAATGTCTAAACTGCATGATTCCATACACAAAACAACATACACAAACATACACAAAAAGAAGAAAAATAAATGCAGAAAGAGACAATTTATCTGAAATAAATAGACTGATTATACATGTTAAACAAAGTTCTTGCATCTAGCAAACTCTTTGTTACATAAGATATCTGAGTTACCTCTACCACTTCATCTATCTTAGCACAACAGAGATGTAATATCCCCAGGGGACCCTGCCTCTAGGGCCCCTGCCCCAAACCCAGCATCTGATATGTAAATGAATACCTTTATCCAATAAAGCTCCACTTTATTTTACTCTGAGTGTAAAAGATTGTTCTCTTTTGATCCACTATTGCTGGATTACTCATTCTAATTGCCTGCCAGGGTAACAGATATTTGTCTATATCACATGAGACTCTGTGTACGGGGCAAATCCACAGCACTGGGACGTGGAAGAACGGTCCTCCATGAGAAATTAAAGGACAATAAAGTGAGTGTTATTAGAAAAGACAAAAGATCTGAAGATGTTTCAAAGTTTCTGCGTTCCTACAAATATTCCCCAGTCTTTGCATGTCCCTGGACCCTCATACAGAAGTGAAACTCCAAACTAATTAAAATTTAATTAAACATTTTTGACTGTGTGATCACAAATTAAGTTGAGATACGCGGCGGGAAAATTTGGAGTTAACCGCATAACACAGCTAAATTCAGAACACACACACACAAACACGAAGTATAAACATACATACAGTGCAACAATGTTTTTAGACACTTAAAATAAGGCTCAGCATATGGGTCTTAAAATGTATACAATGCATGCTTTAAATGAAATATGATGTATGTTGCTTAGATTAGCGATATAATATCATGTTAAATTACTGAAATTGACCTGGTTTGCATGTAGTTTCAGTACATGCTGACACTTCTTCATCAAAACATGATATGGTATACATACCTTGCTTTAGCTGTGGTCCAAAGCTCTTCATTTTTTGGTGACAGCTTCTGCTGCAAGGCCAAGATTTCAGTAAGTGATTCGCACTCTGCAGCAGGTAAGAGACATTCACGCTGACAACAAGGTGATTACTTTGTGGTCTGGAAAAATCCCAAGCATGACAAGGAAAAAATCAGGGGGAAATTAAAACCAAATAATTTTATCACACAAACGGTAACATTACAATGATATTAATTGTAATAAATTGCCCTTAGCAGCTGCTGCTGAAACACGTTTTTTTTGCGAGGCTCGTTGCAATTTCATATTTCACTTGCAAACTTAAAATCACAACCAGATGTTGTCATCAGCTCCCCTTCCTGCTTCCTCTGCCCAATTCCCACCAAACGATGGAACGTGACACTTTCCCTGGAAAATACAATAAAAAAGAGAAGTAATGTACAGCTATTTCCTTTCATAAATTCTTTGGCCCTCTTGCCATGCTAGTACAAGTCTCATGTACATATATTTTAATGGAAAGCAAAGCAGTGGATGGCTGTAAATCGGAGGCTGACAGCTACCACTGGGCTTTCATGGCGTACCTGGGCGGCAATGATTTATGAGCAGCTGTGGTGCTCGTGCGTGTAATTCCTCCTCCCAGCCTGTCGGCGGATCACATCCCTTGGCCAAGATAGACGTAGGCTTTGCATCCGTTGCATTTACATCATAAATTCTCCTTGTAAATGAGAGAATTACTTGTTAACCCATCAGCTCTCATTTTAGAGGTTTTAACTGAAGTAGTTTGTGCTGAAAGTGGTACGGCTAATTTTTAACAAAATATACTATCAAGCGCTGCCTCTGTGGTTGGCTGTAAATTTTTATTACTTTTTCCTTCTTTTCCATTCACTAAACCCTCGTAGAGAGTGACATAATTTAACAGCTTTAAACATTGTTCAATGGCGTTTTGGATTGTAATATCACATAAAGTTCAAATGTTCCTTAAGGGCTGGACTCAAGCAGTCATTACAACATCTGACCCCTCATAAATGCACACCTCTTTAAACACAGTTGTGGACTGTGACATCATTTGCCTGTGTGGAGATCATACATGTGTGAGGTAGGATTGCTCCCCAGTGTCAGTGGCCTCAGCTCCTTTTGCGCACTGAGCTAATTGCGTCTTTTGTCTGAGAAGTTGCTTGCGGTTTAAAAGTCAGGTTAAAACTCCTTAGTAGACCGTACTTGGCCCACTGGAGGCAAAGGGCAGCTAGCATACTGGGAGGTCCGCTGGGTGTTTAAAGAAAAGGTGTTAAAGAGCTCACAGGAATGAAGAGGGGCGGGGTCAAGTTGAGGAATTTGGCATTAGCATGAGAGCTGTTTATCAAACTGTTCTGAAGTAATTGTTTGCAGAGTCATTAAAGAAACATTGCTGGTTTGATTACCACACACTAAACAGAATGAAACTCCAATGCTGTTTCCCAATAAAATGATGCTGGTGTTTGTGTCAGAACCTGCACAATCAGTGTGTGTTCTCATTGACATGACAGCCAAACAATGGTGTGACTGATCACTACCCATACTGTACTGCAGTGTTTCCCAAACTTATTACAATAAACAATAACAAACAATAAACATCTTTCTGTAACTTACACACATTACAGTCACACAAAGTTTACTACAGTATTTTTACATAGCATATATTGTACAATATGCAATAATAAATTATTATTTATAAATAAACTTTATTTATTATTTACTTTATTTAATTTTATAAATTGAATTATTATTTAATACTTAACACGTTTAACATGACACTTATATCAAACAGGTTATTTAGTTGGGCATGAAATGACTCACATAACTTTGAGATGTTTTGTTGTACTGAACAGAGTTTGTATATTAAGTGAGTGAATGTAAATTGTTATTTATAAATGACTAATATACAATTTTCACACTTGGCTGCAAAAATTTGATTGGCTAATTTGATTAACCCATATCTTTTACATGGACACATTTGTGCACAAATAACTTTTGTGGAAACTTTTTGTGTCTTTATGTAAAAAGCTGCAATATGTAACTTTTTTTGGTTAAAAGTAAACAAAAATCAGTTATTGCGCAAATACATAAAAGATCAGTGTTCAAAACATAATTTTATTTGTTATCAAAAATAGTGATGCATTCACACATATAATAAGTAAATAATTGTACAGTAAGACAGAGAGGGTAAAATTATTTGAACGAATATCATTATAATATATAATTGAATACAACAATGTATTGTAGTTGATATATCAAATATAATATATTTAATATTTTAATATAATATATCTTTACCAGTTACTGTCTTTGTAACAGACACCAGCTCATATGTAAATAGCAACATCAACAGCAACAGCTTGATCACTGGTTCAGTTTCCACTCTGAGTGGGTTGAACAGAAACGGTAATACCTTTGACATCACAGCTCATGCACAAAACAGAACAAATGCTTGCTGTGTACATGTGATATGAACAATGAGGTCAGTTTCACATAAGTTGTCACATGACAAATGTACATACAACTTGAAGTGCAAGGCCAGTTTTGCCAGCCCAGAGCCACCTTTCTGTTTCAGATCAGCTACTGGCTCCAGCACGATGTTAGTGGGGAAGGTGCTTGGGTGGGATAAACAAAGAAAAAAAATTGTGTTGTAAGCAGGTCCAGGTTTAGCTAAACTCTGATCGACCACCTGCAATCCTAAATTGGGCAATTACAACAGCGGAGTGTTTTCTTAGTGGGTAATGCTTGGTAATGAGTTCAACAGTGCAAGTCCATAGAGAACCCAACCCTCAGGCTGACACCCCCACCCCAAAACACAGGAAAACAAGCAACTCTCTACACCTTTCAATCAATCGCCTCACCCTGCTGCTCTGTAATTTCTCTCTCTTTCCAGCGCTATAATCTCTCTCTCTCTCCTTCATTTCATTGACCAGATCCCTAAAGCTGAACCCAGGTTCGGTAATTCCCACCCCCCCACACCAGCCCCTCTTCTAATTAAGATTTCTCTCACCCCCTCTGACATGTTTTTTCTTCTGTTTCTCTCTCCATCTCCCTCTTCAACCCCAGGCCCTCAACATAGGCTGAGGAGTTCTGTGGCTGACAAGAAATCAATGACGTCTGGGCGTGGGGGCTCAGGTATCGGATTTCAGGTGGGCCCAGAGGTACCCAAGCACGGGCCTGCAAGCCCTGCAACACCATCCATGGCCGTTAGCCTCCCGCACACGAGACGCAGAGTCTTCGGCTGTCGGATAAAAATGTCAAGCACTAATAGGTTCCATCGTGATTAGCTGAGATAGAGTTCACAAATCCTCACCAGAAAATGTGTTGGAAACAATCTTTACAAGGTCTTCGGGGTCCTGCATCTTCTTCCGAAACATCGCTAAGCCTCTTGGCACTTGTGGTTAATAAATAAATAAATAACCAATAGATGGAAAAATAATTAATTTTAAAAAAATGAAAGAAGGCAGTTAGATTGACAGGCTGTCTGGTTGCATTGAAAGCTGAGGGAATATGCATGAAGAAAAAGACATGCTCGTTACCTGAGGATGCACCCATCTGCATCTCTCTCCAGCTTCTAGAACACTGCGGGCGATGAGAGTAAGTTACGCTCTTATTTTCCAGCTTTTCTTTGAACTGTTACACTGCGTACCTTCACTTCAACAGCCTGACCATCACAAGGAATACATTCAGCTTTTTTATTCAGCTACATCTGTTCAAGCGGCCTTGTCTACAATCTGTTGTACACACGAGCCGCTTTTCAAAGGAAAACGAGCTTGAGTTTTAAGGTGTTAAATTTTGCAGTAATGCATTTTCAGTGACTTACCCTGCAAAGATAACAATATAAAGTTAGAAAACAGTCTATATATTTAGAAATATACGAAATAATACATAATATATAGTGTGCATTATATTTCTGGTCTATCAAATAGACATTATTGTTATTCAACATGCATTGGAATTAGTATATGTTTCCAGAATTTGTTATTTAAGTGAGAAACTCATTTTTTCACTTTTTCCATGGTCCGATAAACAATAAGTGCAAAACTTTATAAGTACACTATATTGCACTACAAGAAAACTGATGACAAGCAAAAAAGGGTTGTGTCTAGTTAAATCATATAAAAAGTACAATATAATTTGACTGACTGTATTATGGTTGACATAGAAATTGACTTTTTTGTCTTTTCTTTACTGATTTATCTCTGTGTATGCTGAAGTGTTTCACACGTGTTTCCTAATAATACTGTACATATTTTCAGTACAGATGTTTCATAGATGAGTGGTCCTATTAATTAAGGTCAAACTGCTAATAAATGTATCCTGCAAAATCAATACAAATTTGACCGTTGTATTAGGTTGCATTTTGCATTTCAAACACATGTATTTATTTAGAAAGCAACATTCAATATTCATGTATTTAATAATGAATCACTGGAGCATTCAAATAGTAACAGAAACCCTAATTACTGTTTCATGGGGTGTACAAAATTTGCAACAAGTATAATTGCTTGCTAATTATTTATATCATAATAGCACAGAGTGGGCCCCTTGATCATGCAGTTATTAGTTTAATGTAAAGGTAATAAAGAGACCGGGTATTAAATTGAGCTAAGTTATTAAATTGCTGGCCCCTGTGTATGTAACTGTCACTTAAAATTATTTGTGCTTTCTTAAACGCTTCCCGGTACCTCCCAAAAGCACAGAAGTCCTTTCTCTGTTACTGCCCAATCCAAATCAGTCCACGGTGTACAGCATACAGGCGTTAGAGAGGACGGGTGATTTGGAAACATGTTAATGGTTGTAGTGTTGGGGCGGACATGAACATCACAGTGTTTATGTCAGGGTTATATAGGATGGGGAAGGCAGTTGACGATGTGTGTGAAGTTGACTGTTCAGCAGGGAACATTAGATCCAGAAGACTTGTAAAGCTCATTAAAGCTGAGGAGCTTCAGCTCTGAACTCTGGACAGCTGATGAAAGCCAAACCAGGCTGGACAACAAACTATTACACTGCCATAGAATATACTCAAACTCAGCATTTGATTGCATAAAAATTACAGTAAATATTAATAACAACTAACTGTATGTTTAAATCAATTTTGTAAAATAATGCAATTATGAAAAAGAATAAAATGTAAAGGGCATTTGAAATATACTATTCTAAAAATAGAATTATTTTTATCTTTTGGTTTAATTAATGTTTACATTTTTAAATCAGTTATTAAAATAAATAACAGTGCTCATGGGCCTTTGCATTTTAAATTCTCCTATGAGATATCCGTCATTATAAATACATACTGTATATATCCATTTATTTTACCCATTATTTATTTGTTATACAATTTCTCATAAATACCCATGTAATAGCAACTTATCTGTATATCTGGGATTCTCCCAAAATCAAATAATCCTAAATAATTTACAGCTAATAGCAAATGCAGGATTGACTTTAACATTAGCCATGGTAAACCCTGTAAAACATTTTCATCTTTACACTCACCTCTCGACCTCCTCTGCGATCCTTTCTATAATCACCCAAGAACCACATTTCCTTAACCAGCGGCCCACCATCCTTCCCATGCTGCTCTGCTCCTAATGAATTTCCTGTCACGCGGCCCCAAAAATGTCAACACTCAATCACGCAGTAATTGAATACTAAACCTGCCCAAATTTATTTTCTTTTTTTCTCAGAGCCTGCCATTAGAACATTCTTTTGTTTGCAGTCTTGGAACTTTAAGCCTTTCTTTATTGCTCATGAATTTTGTAATGTATCCAACATCTGTATGTGGAAGACAGGGGCTGTGAGTAAAGTGAAACCATGTAAAAGTTGTTGAACATCCAGAGCTCGTTTCTACGTGGGGGCCATTTTGGACTTATCATATAGCAGGGAAACTCCCTAAGCGACTGACCTGTACAGAAAGGTCTGAGAGAGGGCAGAAAAGAGCCAAGCTTTTATAGATTCACACACGACGTGCTTGAAAAATGAAACATGGTCCAAATGATGACATCATCTGGAAATGTAGCATATGAAACAATGTTAGTTCAGAATACTGTCAATTGTACTGTTAGTCAAAATAAATGAGAAGACTTATAAATTAGTATTAGTGTAGTTGACTTGGAATTTAGATGTGTGAAATGCTAGTAATTTAAACTAAAGTTGACGAGCAAAATAAATTCAGCTAAAATACATGCCTTGACATACATTATCTCTGTTAAACATATTTTGATATACGATTTTGTTTTAATTGGCATGGACCTGCCCTGTGCTTCTCGAGGTGTGGCGGCTCTCTTCATCACCCGGGGGCTATTTCAGTGTTTGGCTGCCCCCCTTTTCCCATGAGGTGTCTGAAGAATGGACCTGTTTGTGGACAGACTCATAAAGCCCCATCCAGAGCTCCTTTTTTATTTGGAGCGTGTGTGCCTGTCTGTGAAACCAGGTCTGGTCCTCTGTGAGCACTTAGCACCTGTAATGAACAGCCGTGAGCCCTCACTCGGCGAGCGTGACCCTGTAGCAACACTGCTGTAGCCCTGCGGCAGGACCCCCGTCTGAGGGTCACACGCTTTCTATTTTTCTTGGCCTGGACTGTTCATATCAACTCAAGCCTTCAAGGAGAATCAATCACTGAGGTGCTCACCAGCTATTCTATATGAACTAATTTGATTTGCTGTTATAAGGCAATAAATAACTGCTATAAAACAACACTCCCACATTTGCCAGGACAAAAAGCACATTGTACATCCTAAATTGACTTCATATTTTTATTATTTTCTATTTCCTCCCTTTCTCCCCCTCAGAAACAATGCGGCCATCTGCAGTTACCATTAACATTCCTTAACATTTTATTATCGAATGAAACTTGACCACATTTGAGTCAAAGAGGGTGATGGGCGGGAAAGATGAGGAGAAAGAAAACGCTGAAATGGAGACTGAAGTGACAACAAAGAACAAAGCAACCCCCACTGATTTCCTGTTTTATTAAATGTGGCACCACAATTGTGTTTTTGCCAAGCTGTGTCAGGTGTTTGGACAGTGGAGTAGATTAGGGGGGTGGAGATTTATTGTGCCGCTCTCCGGGTGTCAGGTCAGCATGTGTAATGCGATGTAATCACACATTGAAAGGACAGGTCCGGTACAATTGCCTTCTTTCTAAGGCATATTAAAACACATTAGCTGAAGGCATGTATACTGACTGATCTGCCTGTTGTAATAAAGGGAAATAGACTTTGGGGGGGTAAGTGGATTACTCAGAGCTGTGTTAGAGGCACTTATGAACTTCTGCTGTCATACAAAAATGGTTGTGTCATCACTTAGCAGGCCTTGTGTGTTCCTCTGGCACACCATGCATTTGTTTTAATAACAAAACGTGTTCCTTTACTCAGACACTCTTTCTTCTGGATCACTGCCTTCCACCTGATTTTACCAAGAGATTCCAGAACTTCCAGAAGTTGTGAGGAGCACTGCCTCAGCCACCTGCAGTGACACACACACACACCCACACACACACTCAACAATGACGCTCAATAAGTGCTAAATTAGAACCAAACAAAACCACACTAGCATGGATTCAGGAAAGGGTCAGATATCTTTTGATAGTAGATCAAACAAAAAAAATAAATTAGCTGAATTGTTTTTTTAAACAAGGGTATCTTTATAAATGGGGCAGAATATGGTTCAGGGGTCAGAATTTTAGTTTACACAATTCATTAAAGTTTACACAATTCATTAAATAATTACTTCTGATGGCCAAAGCAAACTTCTCACCTTTTCTATTTTTACTTTTTTTTACATTGTTGATGTTGTTGAACTGTTAAATGTTGCAGAAAAGCCTATAATATGCTGTTTATATGCATATTTCATAGTTTTTATTTAAATTAAATATGTATATATAATAATAAACACATGTCATTTATATGTACAGTATGTATGTCTCTGTGTATGTACTATGTGTATGTGTATGTCTTCAACACCCTTTGTATATAACATCATATGAAGAAGACAAAGAACCTGTAAGATGCAGTCTGAGTATCCTCAAGACACTGATACACTGGAAAAATTTATCAAACCTGAGCCATTCTAAATCCTTTAAGATCCCAGCCGTGTTGGGCCTCAGCATGAGATCCTGATGAGAAATCCGCTGTGTGGTTTTGGCTCATTCGGGGAGCGGGGACACGACCGTGTCTCAGGCAGTCCTGATGAAACACTGAAGAGATTACAGTTAACACTGGGAGCATCACTCATACTGAAGACAGTGATGATCATTAAATGGAGATCAAACACCGCCTCTATCCTCCCTGCCTGCTTGTTGGTCAAAGGGGACAGGTAATGCATGCAGCCACGCTTCATTTAGGACTAAACCATTTTACAGGTCCTTCCCGGACCCCTGGGCTCTTCTGCGTATGTTTGCGAACACGAATATAGATTGATTAGCCCACTTAAAGCCATATTTTACTCAAACAGGAAATTGAATCTGAAATCATGAACATCACACACACATTTTTCTTGTCATTTGAAACAAAGTGCAACTTTTGACGGGAAGAACCAAGCATGATTCATAGGTCAGTCAAATGCAAGTCAAAGTTGAACGCATTCGCTCATGTTTTTCTTCCTGGCTCACAATGGAAACATTCTTCATGCGTAAGGCGCGGTTGTGGGATGGTTTCCGCAGCCTCAGGACTCATCTAAGCAGGGTATTGTTTTTGACACATCACAAACATCTTGGTGACATTACAAGGCTTATGTTTTCAATTACCACAATCCCTGGAACCATGAAACTTTGTCCAGGCTTCTTTCCATGGAGGTCAATGACAGAGTTACGGCACAGAATGAGCGTGTTAGAAGTTCACTTCTGATTGCTGATGTGGTTTGTGAAATTTTTTTTTCTGGGTGTGGGAAGAATTGTCGTTTTGAACTGGCCGCCATTTTTAATCATGAGTAATTGCCACAAGGAGTTATGTGTCTCCTTTTATCAAAGAACACCATGAGCAACAGTCTCCAAACTGTTCTAGAATGTTCCAGAGGAGCTTAGGTTTTCAAGCGATTAACAATTTTATAAACAATCAATTAAACAACTTAAATCTGAATTTTTGCTACAAAAGCCCCTAAATGAAGATAATTCAAAGACATGAGTCATGATGGTAATAGACTCAGATCAGAGTCTCCTTCTGCCATTTACTCTTCTAGTCCTACATATTCCATCGAACCGATTGCCATATTGAATGCAAAAAAAGGCTCTCCCAATGGAAGGATGTATTTTAGGTCAACTACATACATCGGCATCTGTTCTCATGCCTGACTCAAAGGAGAAGTGATGGAAAGAGACGAGGAACAGGAAATGGTGGAAAAGAGGAAGATGTAAGATGGAGGAAGGAGGCACTGTGTTGGGAGTGCAGGGCAGGTGGTGAGAGAGGAGCAAGTGAGATAGACTGGTGTGGAGTTGTAATTCTTCAGCAGGGGGAATTCTTCAGCGTGACTCAGAGGAGAGCATTCATCATACTGTAGACCCTCTGCTTGCCTTTTGAGTGAAACCTAATTGACACAGAGGACGCTGAAAATCCCTCAACATACTCCTGAGCATGTTGCTGAAACGGTTCATGGATTCAGACGGGGGACACATGCTGTGTAAAATCATGGTGAAACGGCACCTTTATGCAGTTAGCAATACAAAGTGGCTCTAGTCTGGGCCTAGATTTGTGTAATGCAAAGTGAAAGTGAGATTTTCAATGAGATTTTTATGTGACATGTAGACAAGAGCAGTCTTTGGGTGTAACCACCTAGAAGCATATAGTGGCTATAAGACAAAGTAAAAAGTTAAGCTGTTTTCAAAACAACTTTGCTTTCAATAACAAGCTGATTTGTCCAGTACGTAATGTGAATAAAATGCTACACTTGTCTATTTTTAAATATTGGATTGTTCAGAACAGGATTTCTATCCAAGCAAGCAAATATAATAATCAAATGTGAGCAGCTAAGCTCTCTCCCATATGAAGTCTCCTTTTATTTTAATCAGCTGATTTGTCTGCCCTTAAATGCATAATTTTAATACAGTAAACAATTCATCTGCACAGTGGTGCTCAATAAATGCCTCTGCAGACATATTTGTCTAGCAATATTCAAAATAATATTATTTATTGCAATCATTTACAAAACAATAAGTGTTAAAAATAAACAATATTATATATTCAGAGAACATTGTAGCCACAATGTAGTTAACCACCTTTTCTCAGTAGCTTGTACTGTAACTAACTGCTTTTAACACTTCCCAACTACATGCTCTGAGGAGGAAGGAACCAGGGGTGGTCCTGACTCACTTGATTCCCTAGACAAGATAAAACAACCAAAGTAAAATAAAACAAAAATGTTTTTAACTTGGTAATTACGTTAATTAAGTTATAAGTAACTTATTGTTATTAGGTAACTTAAAAAAGCAAACTAAAAGTTAGCCTATTTATTTTAAGTTGCACCTGAAAACATCACTGTAAGTCGGAGAGCATGTCTTACCTGCAGGCACTCGGCCGATCCTAACATCAGCTCATCTCATGTGCAATGAAGACAGAGGGACAGGTTACACTCTGAGAACCCTGCTCTCACCATCAGCAACATTCTCAGGGTCAACACGGGCAGGAAAACCAAAGACTAAGAAGTTTATCGATGACAAAAGCACAGAGAAAGATAGAGAGGAAATCATTACAGTCTCTGGAAGCATTTCAAGTCATTCTCATGTACAGGAGGGTCCAGGGGGCTGTTGTGTGGGTCTTGGCAACAGCAGAGCCCTTGGATCTGCAGGTGGGTTTTACTTCAACCTTCAGCAGTCTCCAATCCATATTGTTTTCTCGTCTTTTTGAGGGTGCGTTGCAGAAAAGTGTTTCAAATGTGAAGACCGCTTCATTTGTGATTTATGTCACATTTTATGCTAGTTTAATATCAAATTCAAAAATGTCTTGCTTTAGTACAGTGCAAAACTATCCCCAGCCGAAGAGGAAATGTGGACCAGGGGTCGGTATGGGTCACAGGCCTGGGGAATAAAGGGCCTGCGGCCTAGTTGACAGGGGAAAATATTTTGTAATCTCTAGGGTGCAGCTAGTTCAAATTCAGCACTGCTTTTGCTTTACTCCCAGGACAAGAATTTGGCTTCAATTTCAATAGCTTTTCCAGATGTTCGTTTTACAATTTTTTTGACCCTTTCTCCCTTTTTTCAATGTAGTCCATTGTGAATTTTTGAATACCACAATTAACGTTCATAAATCATATTGTGGACACTTCCACTTCAATCACAGGGGAATATTATGGAAAGGTATGATAATTCACTGCAAGATGAAGGTTCATGAAAAATCTTGTTTAAAAACTGTTACAATTTGGCAAAACAATACAGTATAGATAAGAGTTTATTGATGGGTTAACTTGGAAAGAAGAATCTATTTGAATAATTCAAAAACACTATACCTAAACTCAAAACAAACAGAAACGACTAAAAAAACACCCTCAAAGTCAAAATGAAAAGTTAATTTCTGATTAAAGTTCATAAGACAGTAATTAGACCATACATTGACATATATCACATACACTTTGTTTTTAATATTTGTCTCAACAGAAAGAAACACAAGTTCTGTCATGCATGGATGGAGGCGGAGAAACAGGAGAGGAACATGAGACCTTGGGGACCACAGCGCACGACCCTCAGATGACCCTGACATAACCATGGTGAGTGAAAGACAGAACACAGAGTCTCAGAACACGCTTACAGGTCAAGCGCTAACACAGCGTAAACAATCATTCAACCCTGTGACTTTCCCTCTCTGACTATCTGTTTTCCTCCATTTCTTTTTTTTTTGCTGCTGTCTTTTGGGGCCCCATGTTGTCAACACCAGCAGTTTCTACCAGGTAATTGATGGGTGTAGAAATATACATTCTAAATCTACCCTACCAGCTCCTCTATGTTTCTTTAGAGAATGAGCTAATATGGATACTTTCATTCATATACAAAACAATTAAACATCCTTACTTTTCTGCACTGATTTTTTCTTGTTTTGTCTCTGTTCTTACTTCTTTGTACAACTGTAAATAGAAACAAACACAAACCTATTTCTTTTTTTGATGTTACTAAAAAGTCTATTTATTTTTATTATTAAACTAATGCAACATTTTTATTATCAGATATGTTGTATAAGTACTTCATTTGAAACTTTCCATTTATTTTATTTTTAGGTTACAGCAGTTATTGTTATGATAAATCTGAATAAATTATAAGCTATGTTTCGATAAAGCCACACAATCAGCACACAAATGCCTTCCTCAGAGTTGTCTCTGTGTATTAGGCTAATATAGGGAAAAGTATTTCAATATCCAAAAGTTGCACATTGCAGGCTGTTCCCTGTTCAGCTCATGTTGCATGTACAGACAAACTTTCTCCTCATTCAACATCCAGACCTTGGAACAGCCAGCAGCTTACAAGAAGATCTAAGAGGTCTATTTGGTAAAATTTTAACAGCACATTTGTTTTTTTTGGAGCAATAGCATTTTACTGTTTCATTTCTTTGTATTGATGACAGTGGTGTACTTTGGCAGAAATATGATTACCATTTTGCATACCATGTTTTTTAAGGCTAAAATCTTTTAATGTCACAGATAAACCCAAACCAACAGTGATACTTGCTGTTGACAATTTTGATTTTGTTGACTGCCTATGAGGATGTGGACCTAAAATAAAGCAACCTCAGGAATCCATTGCACAGAGAATTGACAACAATCCTTTCAGCCAAACTCATAACAGATTAAATAATGCATGACAGAGTCTCTCTCTCTGTCTCTCTCTATCACTCTGACCTGTCAGATAGTCTCAGGACACTTACCAGAGACTAAAAAAGAGCCAAACCTTTTTATGAAGTCAGTTTGGAGTGAATTACATGCAGAATGGCAAAGAGGTGATTATTGTTTAGCTGTTGGCCTTCGAGGTGAGCAGGGAGAGCTTGCTGATAGCCAAACAACTTCATCTGCTTACATGATTATAATTGCTGCACGTGGGACCCCAAATAGTAATGTTGACTCTCCCTTCTCAGAAGGCGCACAATGCCCTGGATAATACACACTGCGGTGAATGACTAGAGAGAGGGAATGAGAAATGTTATCATTAAACACTCATGTTGCATATAAAGATAGGAAACATTAAAATGAATATAAAGTTGAATGCATTATCTACACAGACATTTTAACCAAAATAATTAGCTTGGCCACTATAGGGACCTATAGTGACCTTTGTGCATTAGAACGATTAAAACTTTACCTGTGCACTGAATTTGAACCAGCGTGCCTGAAAATATAAGCTAAGGCAATAGACCACTACTACGGTTTCAGTGTAACAGTGATTGTTTCTGACACAGAGAGCCAAGCAGCACATCAGAGCAGGGCATGTGTAGCTATAAACCTAAACAATAAATGACTGCCATTTAAACTTAGAACTGTACTGTAGTGTTTAAAGAGAAACAGACATAAATACATTGCAACTACTGTTTTATGTCATTGTCATTATTAGGGTCAGTCTGATATACAGTACAGTAAATTACACTGATGTATACTCAAGTATGTGATCAGTGTATGTACTGCTGAGTTGTTGCTTACGTGCAGTGCATTTATGCATCTGCATTGATCCTGTTCTGTCAATATAACTGACGTGTGTGGCTGTGATACACTACAAGCCCAGTCAGTTGTGCTTCTCACACGATCTGTTTATTCAGCGGTTATTTCTTGGCTAATACAGTTAAATGTACTTTACTACACAACAGTTTGTACTGGTCCTTTAATCTGATTGGACAAGCATCATGATATGCAATTTCATAGCACTGGGAGGGGAAATTATTACTCCATTCCGATTACATACTGTGATCCAGTCCATATATCAATATATAAGCATTATACTTGCAATCATGCCTGCGGTTGATTCACAGCTGTACTGATCTTCACTGATCTTGGATTCCAAATCTGGGATTTAGAAAAGTTGTTTTACTTAAATTTACTCCCCAACTGCATAAAGGATTTTAAACACACCATCAATCAGTGTCTAGAATACAGATATGATACCTCTGGTGGGCTGAAACAAACCACCCAAAAGCCACTGAGAAAACATCAACACACTAAAACATTTTTAATATACACAATTGTGCTTAAGAAAACCATTTAACCACAACTCTTTGTCTTTATATAAGCGTAAAAGTGTGAGGCAGCAAAGGAGTTGTGGTTGAACTCCTGGATCAGAGTTGTTATCCCAAAGGCTGTGAGTTCAGTGTCAAGCACCGGTGCCCCTTAAGTTGTGTCTCTGTGAGATGTTTAATAAGTGTTCGTTTAGAGACATAATCTTCAGGGAGATGTTATGACCTAATGGTAAAGAACTTGGATTACAGCCACAAAGATTGGAAGTTCAATCTCAAGTATGGTTGGCCCAGATTTTGTGCTCTATCACAATTGCTTTAGAGAGAGTCATTTAACCATTGGTTGCTCCAGGGCAACGTCCTTTCAAAAAAGTATGAGCTGTCGTAACTTAATTGTTAAGGATCTAGGCTGACACCACAAAAGTTTCCTTGTCAATCTCAGGTAAGGCTGACCTAGAAACTTCAAGTTAGGAACTAAATTTAACATTTTCCTTCATCACTATTTTGAGCTGACATCATTAATGTCATCATTATAGCGCAGGTGAGCGTGTGTCATAGAACGTGTTATCTGATTTGCGGTTGGCAAAATACATCAAGTCTCAGGTGAAGATAACCTAAAGCATTTAAAAGGGTCTTATTTTTAATACATAAATGAGACAATAAAATAAAACATATTGTACTGTAAATATTTAGAATGTTAGTAATTTTTGCTTTTTAAAGTAGTATGACCTTTTGCACCCACTTTTTAGCCTTTATAAATGAACAGCTTATTTGTTTGCTGCTGGTTGTAAATAAACCTTCTTATATATCCTTATATTTCTATATATCTTTATATGTGAAATGAAATTTAGTGCTTTGCTGTATAAGCACACATCCTGCTGGTTTGCTGTTGATTATTACATAATTTCTAACTGCCAAATCCTTCACTAACCTATTTTTGCAGGTAATTTTGATAAATGTAGTACAACAGATTTATACTCAAGTATGTGATCAGTGTATGTACTGCTGAGTTGTTGCTTACATGCAGTGCATTTATGCATCTGCATTGATCCTGTTCTGTAAATATAACTGACGTGTGTGTGTGGCTGTGATACACTACAAGCCCAACACACACTACAGCAAACTTAAAAAATCTCAAAGAATTAAGAACATTAGATTGTTAATGATATAGCCCCCTATAAGAGGTACATTTACAAAAATTATCATACATCCATCTGTGATGGATGTTACATTGCTCTTCAGTATACTAATGTTGAAATTAAATAACATACTGTTGTTCCATTACCTCCAGATTTGATCTGTCCAAGCTCTTGTTTGCTTCATCATGCATGTTTAACCTCACTATGTCCTATAGATAACTGCATGGCACTTCACTGATTCCAGATTAGTAACAGTGATAATGTCTTGTTAAAGTCAGAATGAACACAGGCGCGTCTCATCCTCTCCCTCCTTAATCACCATGTGGGCTTTGATTAGCTGTGGCAGAGAAATGATGGGTGGCATTTTCCAACCCTGCTGGGCTTCTGAGTAAAATGATTTACCGCACTTACAGCTACTTCCTTCTTTTTTCATCTTTTTCCTCCTCTCATTCCCAACGGTTTTGTTCTATTTTTGCTGCCTGCCCACTAGTCGTTTATCACGGGCAGAATGGCTGGAAAGTAATCTGGCATTAGCGACCAGTGACTAATACCTCAGGATTTAAAAATTGAAAGCCAAAGTTTGTCATCTGAATAAATCATAACAACATATCACCATTATTAAAGATGAAAAAGGAGGAATCAGCTCAGCTCTGGGTAAGGCACACAGGAGGGCAGGAAAACACAAGACATACTGATGTTGTGAGAGGTCTTCAAATGGACTGCATTGTAAAAGGTTTAATCATAACAGCAGCATGCAAGTTAAGGTAGAACATTCACAGCAGGTTCATTGAGGGCCACTACACAGTAATGGCTTCTAACAAGACAGCACGTGATGGTTTATTTGCACCAAATTCCTGGCACAATAAGTATGTAAGATTTTACAAAACAATTCATTTTGCTCTAATGCAACAACATAATGCTTACTGAAATATTGTATAATTAAAACAATTAATTATTAAAATAAATATTTTTAAATGTTTTTGAAACTCCTGAATTTTTTTTAAACTCTGTAATTAAAATGCAAAACAAACACACAAAGCTTGACAGGATAAGTTAAACTTTACATGAGAACCTATAACTTCTACATTGTTAGGCTACATAAAATATCTGACCCAGACAGGTTGTGTAAGATATGTGTTATGCACTTTTCCAGGCTGGTTTTGGTAATGCTAACCGGACCAAAGATGATCCCTCTACCTCAGACTTACACACACATAGAGGCCACTGGTCAAACTCCACACATATACCATATTTTATAGTAATGACTGTGGTATTTTGGTGTCATATTAGAGAGAATACGAGCAATAATTGGGAGTAAATGTTTGTTTATATTCTCAGATTTAGCTTTTTCTTTCGCCCATCTCTCAGGGTGTGCTATGCTAGCCACCCATAATGTTATTGACATACACTCAACATTAGTTGTCCAGCTGAGCTTTACATTCACACCTCAACTGAGCTTGTGCTAAAGAAACATTAGGGACCGTTTAAAAGGCACTTAAAGAAGTAAATCCCTCTTGGCAACATAAAGTTCAATTAAGCAAACAACCTCTTTGTTGGTAATCTGCTCCATGCCTCACAACTGATCAATAAGGTCATAAAACCAGTGCTAAAAACTTGCGAGAGGTGCAGCACCTCTGCTGAAGTTCCAGTATTGTTAGACCTAAAAATAACAAATTAAAGTGCGAAAGAGAGGAAGAAAGTTGAGCTCTAAACCTGAGAGAAGATGGTGGCACCTTTTAAATCCACATGGTGCCTTTACTGTTAATATGAGCATTAGTGCAGAACGTCTCTCTGGACCACTGCACTTCTTTAGCTTAATTATTAAGAGTGCTGGCTAATGAACTGCAGGATTACTGAGGTGATAATCGCTTGGTAGGTGCATTAAGTGTTGTTCTATGTGACTGCCTTTTGAGGGAAAGAAAGAAAGAAACTTTATCACCCTGAGACATCTGTAAAAGACAGAATAATCTGGAAAATCACGTGTGCAAACATCTGATAAACATCCTACAAACAGCAGATTCAAATACATTTCAGATCTAAATGTTGTGTAAGCATCTGCTGAACGTCACTTGAACATTTGTCAGGGGACATTTTATCATCAATAACCATTCTGTAAAATTAGCATCTCCCAGCTAAAAACACACATATGTAACATATGTTTTGTAATCAGAGCAAGAATTACAGGTCAAGACTGAAATGCCAGACAACTTTATTAAATCTCTCCCATCCAACACTAAGAAAGAAGACATATGACCACATCATGTTATTCATAATCTGCTAACACCAGCCATATAGCCCTGTGCACAAGAGCGCTTTCAGACACGCATACGTGACCCAGTTCTGTCCACAGTCTTTTAGACTTGGCTTTAATGTATGTGGTGTGTGTCTGTGTAAAGGCCAGTATTTGCTGTGTGTTTCACACACTGTGGGCCCTGTCAAAATAAGGGGCCCCTCTGTGTGGGTTTGACATTTTAGCAGCCTGCTATTGGCTACTCCTGCAATCTTTGCACATGCATGCACTCGTAACTTCCCACGATGCATCTCTCTGTTTCCGCCCACCAGGGAAACGCTCTGGTCTCATTTACCCATGAACCCCAGCTTCCACACCCCTCTCACCCTCGTCCCCCCCAACATCTCTGCCACAGTCGATTGTATTTTTGATGTCCAGAGGGGCAGCGCTCCGATTTATCATCTTTTAATACGACATCTCACATTTATCACTTGGGTGTTAAAACATGCAACAGCCATCGAAAATGAGCTTCATTAGCCGGATATTGTGGCTGTAAGTACACTGCTAATTAAACTCAAACAGACTCCACCGACCAGAGAGGCAATTATATTATATGCACACAACATGATAAAGTATTCCTTGCTCTGTTAAAGAGGCAGTGTAGCATGCAAATATTTGTGTGTCGTTGACCCCTCCAGCGGTCTGACAGAGCCAGCCCGGTCTTTGTGATTGTGTTAATTTGGGTTTTTGAATAATATATTAGAGTTTTCTCTTTCGCAGCCTGCTTATGCAATTAAGCACCACCCGGGTCCTGACGATTACAGCCTGTGACAAGCACACCTTACTGTGCATGGTTTTTTAAAGTCTCATTGTTTAATCTTATCTCCAATGCGCTCTGGGGACGTAAGTGGAAAATTATAGTTATTCACTTTGATGTAATGAATTGTTTTAAGATGTGAGTGCTGCTGAATTCCCATTTATCTGTAAAGTCGAAACGTCCTTGGGTCACATTCCAAAACAGATCTTGGAAACATTAGCTAAAATGTGGTTTAATTGAAGACCGACAAACTCATAAAGGACTAAAATAAAAATCTAATCCCACACAGAATCAACAATCCCATAAAACAATTGTGGAGCAATTAAAATCTCCTCTTTGCTTTGTTTTCCCCTCATACAACTCGTTTGACAGGAGCTTAATGGCTTTTCCACAGCGGAGAGCACAGGAATGTGCAGGATGGGCCCCGGGTAAAGGAGCAGAGTAGGACCAGGATGGCCACAGATGTCACACCATGGCCTCTCTGTCTCCTTTTCCAGTCCATTGAGCTTGTTACAGCCACTCTCCACACACCCTGCCTCCACATCCTCTCTTGAAAACGGCTCTATCCACGTGAGGTGGGAAACTGGGGGGCCGGTGGAAATGGGTTGTGAAAAAGGGCTCCCAGGGGTCACGTGGAGACTAAAGGGAAGAGAAAAGAGAACAACCCAACACACCTGCAGGATAACCAGGCGCATGCTGGTTGGCCGCAGGGGCCTGTACTCTGGCCCGTCTTGTGGATTGGTGGTCCAGTTGTCATGCCCTTTTTTTTCCCACTCCTACCCACACCTCTCTCATCCTGCCCCTCACTCATCTGCACCAGGCACCCCCCAAAATCAACAGCACCTCTTGGGCACAGCCTTTCATTAAAGACATCTGTGCATAGGCGATGAGCAGATAAATCATTTTTGCAGAACAATTTTGATAAATGAGCTGTTCGCTTTGGAGTACCTGTGCTTCTGCATTTCTTTACCCTAGTGGTCTATGGTTTCTGTTTCCAACATGCTGCAGGCTTATTTTAAACCCATGTATACACACACACACACAGACACACATACAGTCCAAACCCACCTCCTGCCAACAGCAAAAGCAAAGGAAGTTGGAAAGCAATGTTTTGAAGCAAGTATTGTGTTGTGCTACAAGCAGCATGTTATTTGGCAAGTTTAACTTTAGGTTAACCATAACATCGCAATTTTGGCATAAAATGAACCACACGTGTAGGCACATATTTGTGTTTCATGTGAAAAATAGTTTACAGATAAACAGTAAATTAAATAACAAAAATCGTATACATATTGTTTACATTTCAGAAAGACTGACATTAAAGTGTTATGAAAATCGTGTAATTACTTCAAATGTTGAATATTTTATTTGTGAATGTACACCAGTGTCAGAAATTAATTTTAAAAATTGAATACTTTTTAGAGTTTCTGTTTGCTTTTATGAGGGTATATTTTTTCCAACATGTAACCCACAGCATGTTGGCTATTTACAGTGTGTCAGATGCCTAATAGATTTACTAAAATAGTTACTACAGTGTCTATAGACAATACAGACCCAGAATAGAATTATAAAACATATCGGATGAAATGAGTAATTCAATTGTTAAGGAAAAGGAAACAAATTAACTCAACTAAAGCCTTATTTGTCCACACACTAAAAATCTGGAGCATTTTAGCACCTTGCCAGACTAACATCTGACACTGGTGTGTGTGATGCACAGTAAAGTTTGTGTGTAGTAAACAGAAATACACAAAATAGTTGACATGAGCATTAATGAGCATTAAATCACATTCATAAAGTGACTTATTGTCCTAAGAACCTAGACCTAAGAACCTATAAGAACAAGATACTTCACCACACCTACAACTAAAAACTAAACAATAAAAATTAAGAAAATTGTTCACCCAGAAAATTCTGTCAGTCTAAAAGTTTTCAGGGCTTTGGAAAAACAGCCAGCACAGTAATTTAATAAAAGTTGATGGCACACTTATGCATTTTAAATGACTGCTTTTCTTCACCAGTTCAATTATCCAGGACAATATAACAACCATAAAATAAATTAGGCTTTGCGCTTGAGGGAATTCATGAGGTATCTTTGATGTAATAAAATCAAACAGATATCTAATTAACCATAGCCATTATATTATGGTTTACAGTTTTTATTAATCGCTGTTAATGGAATAAATCATTAAGCACGACTCAAAGTAGAGATGTACCTAAAACAAATTAAACAAAAAAAACCTGAAATACGAGCGGCGTGTGTATGAGTGTAAGTTGTCTGAGGGGCATTAGGGGTCCAATCTATGTGCTGTGCTGCTTGTGCAAACACAAGCCTCCCTTAGATAACTGTAGACTTGATTCATTTAGCTTTTTTATACTATCATATACAAAGACAGAACATTAAAATTCAGTTGGATTACAACAGCTCGATTTCAAGGTGTCTCAGGTCAGATTTCAAGAACAACTATTAATTGGCTAGGTAGTCTTAAATCCAAATGTACCTCAGCAGCTGAATTATGAATAAGTCAATGAAATATGAATGTACACCGTATCCTGAAAGAAGGAAAATGTCCAGATGACAGACTTCATTAGAGACTGCACACTGGTTGTAGAGAGCTTGTGTTATTTAGACATACCCACATACCTGAACACACAAAGAAACAGTGGGATCTGTGGAACAGTCCATGTTGAACATTTGTAATTTTCTTAAAACAGAAAGATGTTGAAACCTTTAAAACAGAGAAAAGTTATGACAAGTTCTGAAGAAAACAAATGTACAATTCTGCCTTATCTCTAGGTTACAACTCAAATGTAAACAAATGTTTACTTGATTTCTTTCTAAACACACTTTTAAGCAAGCTTTAAGCTTTAAGCAAGTTCTTAGATCATGCTGGGATCCATCAGGTTTCATTTCGTGTTCATTTAGCAGAAATTTTCGCAAGTTACTTATAAATGAAAGTAATATAACCAGACGTGAGAGTCAATGCCAATATATTATTTTATAATTGTTATATATTCATTATATAAGTATTTAGTATATAGTGCCAAATACATGCAGACAGTACACTGAAAATACAAAGAAATAAATTTTTCTTTCAAAAAAGAGAAAAAAGAATAACTTCTCAAATAATGTTAATTATATAATTACAATATTGTATATAATATTTAGATATTATAAATTCGTATTTATTCTTTATTGGTATTAATTGTATTTATATTTTCATATATATATTTTTAAACATTAATCTTATAATTTTACTAGATTTCAACAATCTACTTGCACATGCTATCTCTAATTTACCCCATAATGCCTTTATCTTTTAATCAGGAATTAGAAGCCAAAAATACAATAATTTATAGAACACAATAATTTAATTTAATTTACCATACAAACTACCACATCCAACTTCTCATACCCATACAGAGTGAAAACAAAAAACTCTGTGTCTACTACAAATATGTAAGTAATTAAATTGCCCTATCCTCCCCAGAATCACCTTTGGGCCCTGTTGTGTCTGTGGCAGCAAACATACTTGTAGTGTGTGCAGTGTGCACTACAGACAGTGAGTGAGCAGTCTGCCTCTGTAAACTCTCTCCACCAGAGGCCTGTGGTTTGTTGTCCTACACTATATGCTAATGGCATCATAATGTTATTTAGATCAATCAATCCTCTTGAGTCCTGCTGCATGACTGGAGCTGTGCAGTAAGGTCAAGAGCAGCAGGGGGTGGGGGGTTTGAATGTGCACAACATCGCTACAGCGCTAAGCAGCCCCCAGGAGGAGCAGGCTTTCTCACTTTGACTCTCTCTTTATCTGCCTGTCTCTCTCTCTGTTACTCGCTCTCTCTGCATCTTCGCCTGATTGGCCTTTGCAGCTCTGTCAAATCAGGAGCGATATGAGCTCTCCCACAGACTCTGCCAGGATCACAGTGACCAGTGACATACTCCACCAGAGCAAGGCATGCTGGGAGTTCACAAGTACTTTTATTTAATTTATTTAATGAATTCAAAGCGAATTTTTAAGTCATGCAATAATAAACATAGTCATACAGTCAATAATAAATACAGTCATGCAATAATAGTTTCAATCTTTTATCTGTAAGGAATGTATCATTATCACAAATAAACCGTGATGGTGATCAGTCCTGAAGTTAAGTGCAATAATTACTGGCAGATTATTCCAAATAATACACAAGTAAAATGTATTTCTGTAATGTGTATTTTTGTAATAATGTGTCCACATTAAAGCATGCAAAAACATGTTATCAAAAATGAAATGCGTGGTTTTGGAACATTTTCATGCAATTCATGTGTGTTTTCTGTATAGGAAGAAAATTAACAAATGAAGAAAAATAAAGTACGTTTATGGAATGAGTTTAACAGTAAGTTTTACGGAGGAGTTCGCAACTCCTCCTCCTCCCTGTCGCCAGAGGGAGCCCTCACCAGAATACCAATTCTTAGTCAAACTACATTTCCCATCGACCCCCGTTCCTAGGACTGATAACTTCCTGTTTGCCACCTGTCTCCAATCAACAGCGCTATAAAGCCCAGTTTTACGCACTAGTCGGTGCGATGTCTTGTATTGCCATGAGCTACATTTCAGAGCGGTTTCTCAGACTGCCTTCTCATTGCCATTTAAATTATTTTTCATTTTTTCATATAAATCTAAAATATAATTAGCAACTTGAATATTTACATATAATGACTCTCCTTGTAGGAATGGATTGGTGTTATAATATTATAATCAATATTCATTAGGGATAAAATGTACATGCTAGTATCCTCTGCTAACATTAGCATAGCGTGATAAATAATTTGTACACAAAACAAACTTTATTCCTACTGACTTTAATTTGTCTTTTGCAATAAAAGCCTCTGTTGTTTTTACAAAATCACACACAGAAATTAATTTCACAGTTGCTAATGGTGTTGAAATTATAGGCATTAATACACAACACGTAACATATGGACCTGGTCACTTAGACAGGTGTCAGCAATTTAGAACAGCTAGTCCCTATTTTTCATGCTCTGCAGGGCTGAAACCAGGACAGTAAGGTGATCGCTCTGCATTTTGTAATGAAAGCATAATGATTTGTATGTGTAGATCATGAGATGATAATACGGTTTTACAGAGGTAAGCTTGTGAGATTGCCACACATCTCTATGATTCGTACAGCCATAAGGTAAAAAGCTGATAAGACTCCTTTCACTTACATATCACAGAGTGTCCAAACATAAGCACACAAACACACACCCTCTACAGACTTCCACAACAAACCGCACGTATACACACACCCAAAACACACAAAAACTCCATCAGCCTCCCCAGAGGCCCATATGAGTTCTCAGTACTATCCCGTCTCCCTTGACGATTCAGTTCACCAGGTGTTGTCTGCAACAGGCAATTAGTAGAATAGGTGTACCTGTCAATCACAGGGGCTGGAAGATTAGCTGCTTGCCC
>JAZGTJ010004512.1:0-30611 GCA_036877575.1 Botia almorhae
CAAAGCGAAAGGTGCCGCCTACAATCTCTCTAATCTTATTATATTCTAAATACAAGTACTGCAGATTCTTCAGCCCGAAGAACATATCTGCTGTGAGTCTGTCAATCAAATTGCCATTCAAGTACAGCCTACGTAGGTTAATTAAATCCCCAAAGGCTCGGTCGTGTATGAGAGCGATCCGATTGTTTCCCAGGTGCAGTAAATCCAATCCCTCAGCCTCCACAAAGTCAGATCTTCGTACCACAGCGATGTAATTCCCTGTTAGGTACATCTTTTTGGGATTGTATGGCTTGGGCTTTAGATCTGATATGTTTTCAATCTTCCTTTCCTGGCAGTTGACATTTAGCCCCAGATCAGAGATTTGCAGATTGCATGTACAGGTGGTGGGGCAGTCCAAAGGCACGGGAGATTTGGTCTGGAAAGCAATGATGGGCCCATAGTTGTAGGGATTGGCCGGAATTCGAGATGTGGGCTTGGACTTGGTTTTGCTGGACTGACGAGTGCCCTTGGTCGGTCTGGATGAGGAACGGAGAACTGCTGAAGACGTGGCCGATGCGGTTACGGCTGCTGGTGTGGTCTGAAAATAGCCACTGGTGCTGAGGGGGGGTGGAGGGCGCATCTCGTACTCTGAGATGGCTCTTCTGGGACATAGTTCCTGCTTTGAGACCTCGTCCAGATCTCTGCCGTGGAGCCTGAAGGGGGTCTCACACACCACCTCCCCCACCAAAGCGGTGTAGGCGATGCTCTCCAGCCAAGCTTTGAGCGCTATGAGCTCGCAAGAACAGTTCCACGGGTTCTCCTCCAGCTGTAATTCCACGACTTTGTCCATATGCTCCAAAAGTCCGATGTAAGGGAACATTTTTAACCGGTTGCCTCTGAGGTCCAGGTGCGTCAAAGGCACATTCCGGAAAATGTTTGTGGGCAGAGAAGACAACAAATTGTCATTTAGAATAAGCACAGTCAGATGATGAAGCCTGTTTAGAGCATTGGGCTCAATAGTGCTAATGAAATTATAATCAATCTGAAGATATTCTAGACTCTCCAGGCCAACAAACGTGTCATCCCTCAGCATGTCTATTTTGTTATTGTTTAAATGTAATCTCTTTAATCCCTGGAGTCCATTGAACGCCCCAGTCTCCACCTCTGAGATGTCATTATTACCTAAATGCAAAATAGAAACTCCAGTGTAGTTGATGAAGTCATTGACAGATAATCGTTTTAACAAATTGCCTGTCAGCAAAAGATGGTACATTGAAAAATGCACCGGGCTGATTTCCGACAGCCGCACAATGCCTCTGTTCTCACAGCTGGCCGTCAGAATGCCTTCCTTCTCCTCGCAAGTGCACAGATTCCTACAGATCTCCCCATAACTGTCAAACATCTCAACCAGACACAGAGACGTGGCGACCAGCAATATTATTTTCAGAATCCAGATATGCATTTTCTCTTGCAGGAACGGGCCGGCTCACTGTAGTGCAGATGCAGATCGGGGTATCATCTAAAACAGGAAAACATGCGATGAATGTCTTTTACATGAAACCGCATCTTCATACATGTAAACTACAACAAATGGGGAAACCCCCCAACGTTACATAGAACATTACACAGATCAAGTCGTGGATTAATACACATTGAAGCCCGGGCTGATAAAACGGACCATGCGTACGGTTCTTAAGACTAAACTTCACAATGCAATGCAGATTAAATTACGTAGCATTATTTTAATATTATTATTTTAAATGCATTTATTTTTTGGAATAATCATAAGGAACAGTCTCCCACCAAACTATTAATGACGTGTGGAGTGCATTGATTTATTCACTACAACACACAGTGTATATTACTGTTAAAGATACATCAGCATCTTTATGCGCACACACACACACAAGCATCTTTACGAAGGCACCTGACAGAGAAACGAAAAGAAACAAGAGAACATTCCCGCTTAATTGCAAATAAAAGTAGCAACGACTGGAAGAAATACCATCCACTCTCCAAATGCGCAATTTGGGGATGCATTTCCAACAAATGATCTGACGGCATTTAAACTGACGGAGGCACAATGTAAACCCACTCGCTTATGCACCGAACAAACCGACATCTCCGCGCTTTCCAACGGCTTTAACTTCAACGTCAGTCGATCGACAAATAACGTGACAGAAAGACAAACGGTTCGTCACTTTGGAAAGCGCTTTAAAACATCACGTACGCATTTCTTCGTCAAACCAAAGACCCTGACTAAACCCCGGTGCGACTAATCCCCGGTACTCACCCCACATATCCGACGGTTTCAGTTGATATCAACTCTCAACGAGTATCGAAGTTAAACCACAGAGGGAACGACGCATTTACGTTTCACAAGAGTGTGCGTGATAAATTTCTCTTTTTGATACTGGTATATGATAAAGTCATGGCACATCCTCCAGTCGACACAGACTCGAGTCGATTAAAAGCAAAACGCGACGTCATCGATTATAACCCGATTCCATTTCGATAACAAGCAAATAACACTATATTCAAGCATTTTGTTGAGCATCCGGTGTGTAGAAGCATTTGTATTCATGCTCATCAACCTCCACTCTCTTTCTCCCTTCTCTCTCTCCCTTCTCTCTCTCTCTTTCTCCCTCGCTCTCTCCAAGATAGACGCGCGCACATAAACACACACTTGGACGCGCAAACACACACCCACACACGCACACGTTCACACTCTCAGAGAGAGCGCCTAAGTCTAATGCGCTATACTACATGCATGAATAAATAGGCACAAAGAGTCCATTGGGAGTGCACATTCATGTATGTTAACTATGCACATTTGAAGTCCAAAAATCAAGTCAGACACGAGCGCATTCGTTGCCCATTGTATTTGTTCACCCGAGCCGGTGTTTTTAAAGGAACGCGGTCGTGATTTATCCGAATCGAGGTGTTGAATCTAATGGCTGCAGCCTATGAAGCACAAGTTGTGTAACGCACAGACAACTAAAAATAATTGCATCCTTTTCTGACCACAACACAGGCGCTCGCTTTGGCCAGTTCCTGAAGCCAACTCAATAACTGCATTTCAGAACCACGGACAGCTCCACGCGCAGAAAACGGAGTTTCACGTGAGGCGGATTGGCTCTGCAAGACAACCCGCTTTCTTACCCGCTTTACTGTTGCAAATTCGAAAACATCATGACCAGTCCACAACCTTTGAGGTTCCTCTTTAGCACGACTGTATAATAATCCGTGAAGTGCTTCGTGATCTGCCTGGGTACAACAAACTCTCCCTGGAAACGTGACGGTCAGCGGCCAAAAGAAAAGAAACCGACGCAAGTTTAGGAATTTCTCTTGGTGAACATTGCCGTTTTCTGGCCAAATCCAACCTGCGCCGTGTCCATTTTAATCGGCAATTTAAAATCTGCTAATAGAAAATACGTGTGCCACCGAAAAATGCATCCAAAAAAGCGGTCTATCTCTTTTTCAATGCGCGGACCGGCGAAACGGGCGTGCAAAGTGCGCATTCCCGACACGACTGCGAGTGGTTCGGCTCGTATAACGCTGTAGATTTTTGGCCGATGTAGTTTCTTCGCAGATCTCTGGTCTAAGATCGATTTGTGCTGTTTTCATATTTTATTTGTGTTTTGCCCAAAGCCTCCCATAAATCCGCCTTTGTAGATGCGTTGCCATCTTAACTAGTATTTCAACTAGTGGAACTTGCATTGCCATTGGCTCACTGTTGCTGTACTGTCGTCAGATCAATGGTAAATTTGGGACATTGTGGAATATTTATGAGGGGACTTAAAATAAAAGAGTCGTGCTCGGTGTGTTGTTCGCGCAGTGCCCTTCTCTCCGTCTTATTTTACGCAACCGAATAATTGAAGGGTGATGGCCATAGTTAGACTAGAAAAGGAAGGATAAAAAAGAAGAGAGAGAGAGCGAGAACGAGAGAGAGACCCATAGAGGGCAGTGTTATTCGGTAAAAGACGCTTTTGGCATCTGTATGCAGAATATGCAACATGCATTTAACGTTTCGTATCCTGTAGTTTACTTGCATTATACATAATTAGCAGAACACGATTATCATAATGTGTCAATTACCTTTGCACAAATGAGAAGCTTTTAATTGTGATGCAATGCCACAGAATTTTTTGTATGTCATTTGTTGCTGTTGTAACAAACTTTTGTGTGTTGTTTTTAAACACAACCCCAAAAAAAGAGAGCCAGAAAAACAGACCTAAACCATGACCCCATCATTCACCCTCAAGGCAGAAATCAGCATTGCTTCAGATGCCCCAACCAGCAGGATTTTACCTCTAATCCCCGATCATATAGGCTAAAAGATGAGCTAAATGGAAGGCAGGCTTTAAACCTTACTAGTGCATTACTAGGTTACTAGTGTAATTACTAGGTTATTAGCGCATTATTTGTTACCTGAAGGATGGTAACCTGGACACAGCAGTTCTTACATAGACACCTAGGCTGCGCTCATCGTAAAAGTGATATGCAATCACATCTTTCGCTTACAGTTATATTTATCTGTTGTAAAGGTTGCGATTTGTGGTGTTGTGATTACGGTTGTGATTTTTAATGTATGTATGACATCAGTTCACACAGTCCTGGCAGGACAACCACTGATGTGATTTATCACATTACTAATGTAGCTATATCACAAAAATAAATACAAATACAAAAATGTATTTATTATTTTAGTCTTCAGAAACACAGAATGAGTGAATATCACATTTTTACATACAAATGTGTCCAAATACTTTCTGGGGCCACTTCAAGCCTACTAACTCAAGCACACTAACTCAAGCACACGGTCTACAACACAATCAGACACCAGTGCTGCATGCTGTCTAAGACACATCACTCTAACTGGTGGCCACAGAAGTATAAGTGCTCGCCTCAATTACACCTCGAGAGCCACTGAGCACTCTGTGTGTAAACAGAATTAACTCTAGCAGGATAAAGTGCACGTGTCCTAAGGAATCGGCTGCTTTGTCCTCTTTTGTATGCTAATTCCCAGCGTCCACCTCCCTTCTCGTTTCAATGAAGACAGTAAGCGGGTGTGACATCTACAGCATCTTTAGCGTAGCATCAAAATTAACCACTAAGATGCATTCAATTAAGTCAAAGGCTGTGGCTAATCACATTAAGCAGATTTAGTAACAGGACATTTCCTGTATAGAAGGACAAATCCTCGGGACTGAAACCTCATTACCGTAATCTCTCAGCTACAGGATACAGTTACAGGGGTCATACATTATAGGCACTGCACCAAACCCTTACAGATTTACAGAGTGGCATGTTCTTTGGAAATGATGCTTTGGAACTTTGGAAATGATGCTTTGGAAACACTGCTTGTATTTTGTTGTAGTGGCAACTATCAGATACACAAAATAAATACAGAAAGTACATATATGTAAACACATTACATTTGTGCATTTGGCAGACACTTTTATTCAAAGCGACTTAAAGTGTTTTTAAGGTATACACTTTATCAGTAAGTGTTCCCCTGGGAATCGAACCCACAACCTTTGTGCTATTAACCCAATACTCTACCAGCTCAGCTACAGGAACACACTATTAAAACTATATGTAAAGCCTAAAACTACGTGCCCACTTTATGTCCTAAATTGTAGGTAACGCGGCGGAAAAGTTGCACATATAACTGCTCATATAATATTTAGCACGACGATCCCAGAGGTTTAACGATCAGCATTTTCCGAAGGTTAAGCATCCTGTGTGCTTGCTTATGGAAAGAGCCAGTGACGCAAATGTATATGTGTCCAAGTTAGTGGTGATGTGAGACTAAAACAAGACATTTATGAGCACGTGGGGAACAGTTACAGTGAAAGATTCAAGAAAGTGCTAAGGATGAGAATTTTCTATTAATGAGCCCAGATATTGTGTTTAAATATATACTGTAAATAAGTGTATGATGGCATGCCGCCTGCCTACGCGAATTAATTAAGTTCTATGCGTATAAAAAGCAGCTGTGTCTCTAGGAGGGACGCCATTTTGTTTCCCAGCGTTAAACAACAAGTGTGTCTCACAGAAAATCAACTTTCACGTACGGTTACATACAAAAAGTTGATTTAAAGTTATATGGTCACCAGACACTGAATTTTTTCATATAAACTCTACAATGACTAATAGATATGTTCTACACGAACTCCTCACTGCTGTAGAATTAATCAGACAGCGTGGAAATAAAGCTGCATTTCCACAAAACACATAACATGACAATAAACATTGAATCATTCCTAAAGTAAAAGACAAACAGAATACAAGTAAAATCAGGCACTCGCTGGCTGATGAAGAGATTTATACCTGCTTCCACCCCTAATATTAACTTATTGATTCAGTCATAATACATCATATTTAGGACCTAAAAACTAATTAAATTAATGTGCACACAGAGAATGTTACCAAAACCTTTTTACAATAAACCATGTTGACCTCAGTTAGAGGTCAAAAATGCAACGGAATGTAATATGCACAGATCATAGACTAACGGCTATTTCTTAAGATAATAATAATGGATGTTTATCTATTATTAAAAATGTTATTTATTCATAATTATAATTAGCTTCAGTACAGAAAGCTAGTGCTCATTTCAGAAGACACTAATAACTAATTGCCAGGAAGAAAAGTGATATATGTTTGTGCATTTGAGAGTCGTTTGTAATCGACTCTGTTTGCGTTTTACTATGGTATTTTCCTAGAAAAGCCTTCGCAGAAATGCATGCCACAACCCAACTTCACCGCAATAAAATGAGAGCTTACATATATGTTTCATTTATCAGCGAGTCACAAATCATACGGGGATGTACAGAGACGAAACAAACACATCACTCCTGGATATTACAGTCAGTGTGAGGCTACATATTTCATCCTGGATTCTGCTTATATTACGTGTCTTTTAGAGGGTTGTAATCAAAAGTTTCAGAGGTAAACCGCAGCATTTATCAGCCAAAAGCTCTGATGTGAGACGTTGAGTAGGATTCTAACAGAGGGTAGATGAGATTACCTGCTTGACAGGTAAGACAGATTGTTAAAACCTAGAGACGCAGTATATGGACCTTCCTTTGTCATTTCTCAGAGCTAAAGTAAAAACAGAGAGCAAAAGAGGAGGGATATGAAAGGGAAGAACTCCCTGACTGCGGGGTTTAAATCAAAGATATTACTGACAGAGAAAGTTATTTAACTAGAGTTTTGTACTTTTAAAGACAATGTGAGAGGCGCTTGCTCTCGCAAAACTCACCTCCACTGCACTAGAGCGCTGTGGCCGGGTGCCGGGGTGTTGCTAAGTGGTTGCTAAGGTGTTCCAAGTGAGTTTTAGCATATGGTACATGTTGCTAGGGTGTAAAAGGTGGTTGCAAGTCAAACGCCAGCCAGGATGTGATTTTTTCTAAACACTTACAGTAGAAAAAGAACAGCACAACTCTCTTCAACAAGAAGTATAATTTAAACATCATTCATGTTCTAAGCTCATACAGTGCTAGACGAGTTATGCCTTTGTTTAAATTCTTAACTGTAAGAAGTAATCGTAATAGTGACACCTGCCTCAGTTGGCACCACTAATAACACCCTAGAAAAACAGGAAGTATGAAATCAAAAGAATGGAATACATAATGCATGACCGTACAGCCGCCTTAGATGTTAGACGCAACAATACAAGGTTAATGTCATTCTGACCTGCAGCTTTTAACTCGCCCTTTTGCGGCCTTTTGTTGTCATAATAACAGTAACAAACAGGCTGCAGTTTGCCATGCGCTTCAGATGTGAGTGAGCTTTCTCTTCACTGCACTGATGCGGATGGCAAAAGCCTTCAGAGGCGCTGGACTGAAACTATTAAAAGCCCCTTGGCTGTCAATAACCTCAACCCAGCTAACATTGTCTAGGGTTCTCTTAACGTTCTCTCAAAGTTCTGTCAGTTATCAAAAAGTGTTTCTGCGGTAATGTTAGTAGAACCTTTTTAATGTTATATATTAGATATATCAAAAAACTAATAGTTAATACAACATCTAAAAACTGGATGTTTTTAACATGTCTGGTGTCCTAGAAAACTCAAGATAACATTCTCGACATTTTAAAATGTTAGGAAAACATTCCTACAACCTAAAAGTGTTAGCTGGGAAGCAGATCTTAGCCTCAGCCAACAAATTGAAATAACTCTTGCTGTCCTCAGACAGGGAGGGGAACTTTTTTTTAGACTGATGCATCACAGTTTGGTTTCTTTATATAGATGATGTCGTGTCATAAAAAGTGCCTTTGAATGTTTGTTCAGATCATACTTCTGTATCCGACCCTAGTCGATGTCAATAACGAGAAAGCCACTTTGAAACCCTAGCTTGTCAGGATAAAAGACAATATATGCAGACAGAGACACTCGGAGACTGTTGTAATCAGAGACGGAGCAGGAGAGAGACAGAGCGTCACCATGATGTCAAGCAATACACGCCAATAAACCTAAACAGTGAACTCAGATTCATAACGACCTTTATAATCATGTTAACTGTCAAACGTAACGAGAGCAAAACGGTGTTCCTGCATGACACACTAAATACATTCACATCCAAAGCATAACAGGGAATGTTCTCAGAATGTTGGCTAACGTTCTCTGAAGGTTACATCTCGGCCAACTTTCATCTGTCAATCATTTTTCTCACACTGAAACAAATAAAATCAATGAATCGTTCTGCTCTTACTGACAGAAATGAAAGCGTATACAAGCCAGACTTAAAATGGATTGTGGAAATCATGGACAGCCAGGTGTCTTACTAATCTTGTAAAAAAGGTAGACTGATACAAAAGTGACTGTGTTATGTAATTACCTGTTGAAGTTTTGGTAAGACACTGTTGTTTCCACATCTGTGGCTCTTTGCATTGATAAGGCCTTTTTTCAGCCTCACTCATCATGCCCAACAGGTTCTCCGTACCTGCAGTAGATACATGTAGTTTATTTGCTTACCTACATCACCAGACAGTAATTAGTTCAATACTAAAAGATCTTTGATTGAGTCTTATATTTTATTCCAGAAGGAATAAACGCATCACTTTTGTCAACAAGTCGATAAAGCAAAATGGAAGCTACATGTACATCACCTGAAAACGCTACAAAGTACACAAATCCTTCCTTCCTTTGTGTCAGGCAGCGTTTTGAAGTGTTTCTGCGAGCACGCGCCAGTGCAGCTTGTGTAGTTTTTACAGTACATTACTCTGCTGTACAAAACTACACCTCTGCTGTAGAAATGACAAAAATTCTGTCTGCTGAAACAGAGGCATTATAATATATAATCATATAAACAAACATTAAGCTGCTCCTCTCCTGGATTCAACACTTCTTTATTTTTATTTGTTGTGTTTCACCAGGGAGAATTTGGTGCCATTAACATCATTTATTAAACTTTCATATTATTCAATTCCTTTTTTGTTGAATGTAAAAGTCAGTATTGTTTGACACGTGGCACATTTACAGTATAAATTCATGCAAATAATATACTGTAACATTTCTGCAATTAATATTCTGATACACTGATTCCTTATGCCTTAAAATTTAGAAGCGTTTTCTTTAAACTGGTCTTGATTGTCTGTAAAACACAGATATATTTCTTTATTTTTAAAATATATTTCACAGAAATCAGACCCACTCAGCGCACACCACCACGCCCAGCCTCGCAAACGATTGAATCCCCAAAGCCACGAAAATACACTTTTATTTAAACATATTGAAGACTAATAGCTCTCGATAACTTCTCTGCATCTCGTGGTAAGAGCATCACATTTATTTGCCATTAGATTTCAATTCAGAACAGAAAAGTGGAAGTTGCCTATTACGCTGCATCAAAATGAATAGATTTCTTACTCACATGAGGAACTATGTGTCCTCTAATTTAAATACGGCGCTTAATTAAAACCACTTTGCTAAACCAATAAAAATATCATCGTGCACAAATTAATTTTCCAAAGCAGCATCCTCCTTTTTCAATTATCAGATGGTATGAGCATTTACATTCATCAAAGCACCTCTCATGATATTTTTATTTGTCGCTTTATCGCTGCTGTAAACCAATAAATCAGTTGGGATTCATTTAGTAATCTATTGTTTTACATTTTACATCGAGCTACATCCCAGCTAACAGTGAACGTTCTTAAAACGTTGGCTAATGTTCTGTAAACCTTTTACACAAACGTTCTTGCCGTAAGATCAGCAGAACGTTTCCTAACATTACAAATCATATATATCAAAACATTATTCTTAATTAGTTAGTTATTAAAATAATTATGTTTGAATTAAAATAAAATGTTTGAATAATGTTCTTAAAACCAACCAAACAACCTAACCTTCTTACAACGTGACATTGCTAGCTGGGATGATCTAGTTTGGCGTCTATCTATAGCTTATCTAAAGATATGGTTGACACTTCATGGGGACATGCAGATGTTTGTGTCACTATAGAGCTGAAGGCCCTGTGAAGGATTCATCAATGATTATGTGCCATAGAAAATCACTGCTGAGCTCTTGCTGGGACATTTTTCCATGCAGCTGTGTTCCTCTGATGTGTGGATCATTGATTTCTTTGCCTGTCAATTGAATCCTGCTGGTCAGGACAATATGAAAGAGCTTGAGAAGAACTGAAGATCTTTCTCACCAGGAGAAATCCCATTCTGAACCTGTAGTGGCACCATTTATTACATGGCTTCGTTATTGACGGAACGACTGCTGTCGAAAATCATTCATTTAGAAGCTCCTGTTAAACACGCTGTCGTCAGAGTTTTATTTAATTGATTGTAGGTTGATCTTTTCAATTTGCTGTAATTTTAGTTACAGTAGCTATATTGTTATGTGCCTTTGTCATTTTATTATTTATTTATTTTTAATACTGCTCTATAAGTTGCGATTTTTTCCGTTTCTGTTTTAGTTTAGCTTTAATTAGTTTTATAGTTAGTCATTTTTGTGATCCAGCTTAAACTGGTTTATTGCTAAGACAACATTTCTCATTTCAATTTGGATGAAGTTTTTAAATAATATTCATGCCTTTATTTTATTTGATTTCATGTTTTAATAGTTTTAGTTTAAAGCTACAATAATCTTGGTTGTCTGTCATTTTAAAAGCTAAAATGTCACATTCATTTGGTCTTGAAACGGTCTTTATATATATATATATATAGTATATAGTATAACATTTATAACATAGTATAACACATGTAATCTATATGCCATTTGATAATTACATGACTGTTGTTTATATCTCCTGTTATGAAATGTCACAAATTACATTTGTGGCTTACAACGATTTCTCAATTTCTGTTTATATTTACACGAGGGACAAATGAACAACACAACTTTACCAAAATGCATTTCCTACATGAAAACAGAGGGAGTAGCATTCGCTCTCCTCCTACTTGGATGTATTTTTGGCCCTCATAGTCAGATTATCAGCGTGAAGGCTGTGTCAGATGGCAGGTTACTGAAATTACAGTGTCATCTGAGATATCTTTTATTGACCAAAATCTGAGCAAATGTCACACGTGCACAGCACAAACAACTCCAGAACGCACTATCACAAGCTCAAAGAAAAAAGTCAGGACAACCATTAAGCTGAAGAACATGAAGGAAAAGTATATCGCGAAAAATATCTCAAACTGTAGCTTGTTGAGTAGACTCGTGCTTTACTGAGTGGTTACACTTTCAAATGGTTTATTTTCATCTGGCAGATGATGATGATAATATTTATTATGTCTGTTACCATTAAAGGATAAACCCGAGACTTTTTGGTGGACACTTGTATGGGTCGACTCTTTTGACCCATCAACACCACCGAACAACTTAGTACACAAAGAGCAACTTGCTACCTCAACAGTTACAAAAACCTTAAACCATGGCAATGCCCACAATACCCTACCATGAGGTAAACAAGTACACTCTTAAAAAAAAGGTGCTGAATGATTCCATAGAGGAACCATTTTTGGCTGTATGGTTCCCTAAAGAACCCTTAGCTTAAGCAGAACCTTTCTATTTCACAAAAGGTTTTTTGTAACGATAAAAGTTTTTACACTATTAAACAGTAAGAAAGAAATGGTTCTGTTCGGAACTTTTAACTGAAAACGTTTCTTCGGGGAAACAAAAATGGTTCTTTTATAGCATCGCTGTGAAGAACCTTTTAAGGTCCTTTATTTTAAGAGTGTAGATTGCACAGTTTCAGTCTATAATACTGAGAGTCTCTTAGCATTTTAAAGCTCAAATACCCCTCCCATCCATGAAGCCTCTTGGTTCCCCATATCTAAGTCACCAGTCATTGTTTTCTTTCATTAGCAGCCAGACAGTACACAGATTTCTAGAAGTATCTGATGAAGTTGGATCTTTTCAGAGCATGTGGGCAGAAGATCACACGGCAGACTGGCCGATGAGTTTTCCCATGATGCTCCTTGCCTGCAGAACTTGCTCTCACCTCCTTGGAGAACCAGCACTGCCAGGCTGTAGCAACTGTCCAATGAGAGAGAAAGGCTGGCCTCCACTACACTAGGTTTGTTTCATTGTGAAGAAAATGAGATCTGATGCCACAATCAAGTGAATTTTGGTTAAATTTTGGGCTGATTTTGGGCTAAAATCACTGCTCATATGATGCAAAATTAAACCATGTCATAGCTGTTTATCTTATTATGTGGCTACATACTGTAATGCACCTTTTGTACCTTTTGACACTACTTAAGTCTCTTTTGATTATCTCTTGAACACAATGATGAGCGCTTTAATTATACATGAGCTTATTAATGAAATCAATTAACCACACACTGCAATAGAAACAGCTACATCGTGTATTGTCAAACAACCCAGTTAAGTAAAGCAGAAACCGCTTCTGACTCAAAAACTTTGAGTTGCAAAAATGTCAGGAACGGTATCAAGTGCAGCAGTCTGAGGATAATTGTTTTCCTGTCTCTGAATGGGCCTTTTGTGTCGACTAACATCATTTTCCAATGACAAATTCATTTGTCTATATCATTCTATCTTTTCCCACCTTCACAAACTTACATAACCTGTGAAACATTTTCTGCTTGCTCAGCTCATTTTAAGGCCCTGCCTTAAGAAAAAAAGAGCTTGAAGGACTTTCTCTTAAAAAGGTAATTAATCAAGAAAGCAATAAATCGCCCAGCAGGAAAATTCACCTCCCGGCTGCCTCACAGGATAACTCCAACATATGTTTAAATTTGCATTGTCTCTTTATTTCAGATACTGAAACCTTGCAGAAACAATTGGGCAAAAACTGATGTTGTTTTACTGGACAGTGGTGAGATTAAGAGGAGATCAAAAGGTGACTTTTGCTTAAAACGTCTGCTTGTTCTTTTGAGAATAAAACATCGGTTATCTCACATGTCTCCTGTAGCATTTTAAAAAAAGATCTAAATAAGTGCTTAGATTTGCAAAGAGACCTAAGTTTTAATGTATTTGTTACGTAATGGAAACGTTACAGAAATATTCTTACCATCTAAAATTGTTGGCTGGGCGAGGTACTCAAGACTCATCCCATCGGTGTGTTTTCCATTGGGAACGAGAGAAGATCCAACAATCAGGCTGGGCCTCAGAAGAACAATCCATCTTTGCTATTGGGTACCACACCAAGGTTGAAAGAGCTGGTGATCTGCATTTAAAGTGGATATTAAACAAATTATAAGTGCATTTAAACCCAAAACTGTGGCCTTGGCAGGTTTGTGGAGACACACTTTAATAAGCAACAGAATATATTTTTGGCATCTCTAGAGGGGGAAACCGTCTTTTTTGTTGGCGAGTCGCTCGTTCATTGTTTTCTGTACTGATATTTTCCTGCGGGCTTGTCATGCGTCTTCCCGTGAGATTTAATTTGCATACATCGTATCTGTCCACTTGTTTGTATGGGTAACAAAAATGGGAACAATTTGCGAGAAAAATAAATAAATAAAAACACACATAACGGAACCACGAAGAACCGTCACGTTCTCACCCAGTTTGCGACAGATGTTTCTCTCTATAGAACCTTTAGACTGTCAGGGGGTATGACAACATCTGAAGAGGATATTAAGTGCAGGTAAACTGTTGGCAAAGTTTGAAAATAACATGTGACAGTGTTTATAAGAGCAAGGCATTGTGGGAAACAGGCATGAGGTAAGTGGCAGGCCTTTTATCATCAAACTCCCGTCTGCGTCAGATGAATTTACTACCTCAGCTTCTAAAGAGATACAAAACAGAGATGACAAGAGCTTTTGTTTTTAGAATAGCATTGAACTAAACAGATCCAGAGTGTTCTCAAGTGTTTCATTCTGCAATAAAACAAGATATGTTTTCACTCAAGTAGAAGTGAATCAGTAATGTAAATATCTGCTGCATCAGTAATGTAAATATCTTAAGATGTTACGCACCTGAAAAACTGGCTTATGTTAATAATAATACACCAAAAACAATTAGAGTTATATCATGAGGATCTATAACTTATTCGCATTTAAATATGTTTGTAACTATGTGACATTTAAAGCTGCAGTCTGTAACTTTTGCCTCTCTATCGCCATCTCTGTTCAGAACTTAAACTGCAGGTTACTTTATGTACTTCTCATTATGTATGCTGAAGTCAAATGAAGCCAAACTGACATTTCCCAGGAATATTACAGAGTACAGCTTTAATATAAAATAAGACATGTCGGGCTATTTGTATTTATTTGGCGTGAGTAAAGACAGAAACTGTTCAGTGGGTTCGAATGTCTATATGGAAGATATTGTTGAAATATTCAGGTGGTCTGGCATGGTGTCCTCACAGTGGGATGGGGCTCGGTGAAAGTGAGGGAGTGATGAATGGTTTGGTCCAGGTAAGGAGAGAAGACATGACAATGTCCACAGTTCCTGGTGAAGTGTGCCACAGGTTACCAGGCCAAAACCTCATTCTCCAGATGACATGACCTCATACCTTTTTTGAAGACATTCTAGAGTACGTGTTTTTGGACTAAAAGCAATCAGCAGTAAATCAAGTATCTACTTTAGATTAGGGGCTAGAAGTTGAGTAGCATTACAGCTGGATGAGGAAGCTCTGTGGACAGTGTGGTCTTGAGTGATCACTCAGCTGTGGAATGAGAGCTTAATGAATGAGATGCCTGGAGGTCCAAATAATCAAAACAGACGAAAATGTTCAACCGCTCTTGTGGATGTTGTATCATTACAAAACAACTAGACAATATTCATGCGGTGACACAAACAATTGTACTGTATATTAAATTCTTCAGAAGTTAAATAACAAACTTAGTCTGTCTGTCTGTCTAGCGCTTCACATTTTAACATCTAACAAAGAGGTAGTATTGCGTACAGTGGCATACAGCCGGACACTAATCAATAAAACTGAATTAAATTCTCTTTGATATTAGAACATGTATTTTCCATGGAACAAGACGAGGTGCATGTTTACAACGTACCGGAAAAAGGCAGAAAATCAGAGAATTACTGTATAAAACTGAGTGTGATGTTTAGTTTATATATGAGAATATAAGAAACAGAAAGGAGGAAGGAGAGAAAGGGATAAATGTCTATGAGAGCAGAGGTGAGGCAGAACTTACTGTACCCACACCGTCTCCAGCCCGACTGCATCTGTCAGCACAAAAACTGGTGACAAGTTAGAAGTTGTAAAGGTCAAAAGCTTGCGGTACAACTGCTTAAAACCCTCCAGCGGAAGCCGCTCATCTCAGACATAAATATTATATCTGACAGGGCTACTTCCCAGTTAACAGTTTAAGGTTTGATAAACATTTCCCTAACGTTTCCTTTAAGTTACTACTTATTCAACCTCTACTAAGGTTACTGCAAGAACCTTTGTGATAACTTCGAGAGAACTTTTACAGAACATTAGCCAACATTTTGAGAATGTTAGCTGGAAAGTCTTCTAGACCCCTGCTGATTTCATTTTAAAAGGTTGTACATTTACACGGTCACATAATTTAGAAGAGTGAGAGGGCAGGAGGCAGTGAAAGAAAACCAGAGAAGGACAGAAAAATTCTCTTTTGTGAAAAGGAACAACAAATGTCTGAAGTCTCTAGACTCAGAAAGCCAAACTGAAGCTTTAATCTGTTCTTCACGGGCAAAACTCATGGATTTTCAGCGGAATTAATCACTGATGTTTGAAGCGTTTCTGTTGTTGATGTCTCAAGGATGGGCTGATCTGAAACTCTGTCTTGCTAATTATAGAATTAGTCACTTCTGTGGAGGGTCTCAGTGAATGAAAGAACCAAACAGCTACGTTTTTAAAGGAGTTTTCTGCTTCATTGCAGTGTGGGCCATTGTGTGTTTAATTACTATGGTAATCATTGCTGTGGATTTTGGTGAACCTTTCTTTTCAAGACACACTCGCTGTGAAGGAAGTGCTTTGTTTTAAAGACCCTTGAAAGGCAGTGATGGTGAGGAAATTAGGACATGATGTGACTGCTGATTGTTTTTGCAAAACTTTTTTTAAGTTTTTATTGTATTGCTCTGCAGTTTCCAGGATGTTCCCCAGCTAACAGGTTTATGTTGTAAAATTGTTTCTCTAACATTTTCATTAAGTAGCAAACGTCTAGTTTTTTTTAGATGTTGTAATAAAGTTTTTGCTTGGTTATAAGAACTTTTTCGTATCGAAGTTTTTTTAACATGTTCCACTAACAGCTTAAAGTTAATGTTTTTGATTTATGACAAATAGCAATAAAACATTCTGCAAACATTACTGCAAGAACATCTCCTGACAACTAAAAGAGAAATGTTTAGAGAATGTTAGCCAATGTTCTGAGAACGTCCCATGAAAGACGGGTTGTGAGTGGTCCAGGCTAGCTCAAATCTAGAATCCAGATTCAAAATTCATGGTTCAGGTCCCGCCTTCAATTTGTCGACAGGATTTCTTGGCCCAGTTTGTCCACCGTTTAGAAAAGCAATATTGTGTCTTAGTAAGCCACACTCTCAGCTATCATTCATGTCCACTGTGGAGTTGAAAGCTGAACTAGGAGTTTCTTTAAATTTACACTTTTAAACATGAAAAATAACAATGCTGATAAAATTAAATTTTGTGGAGTTGTGATGGTATCTGCAATATATTCAATGCTTATAAAGGCCCCAGAAGTTTGTATCATCTTTGTAGCTCGGAAGCTTGCTGTGAATACAGGGATGCATAGATTTCCACGCGGCCCAGTTCACATTCCGTCGGAATAACAGAGGAAGCGTTTTTTCCACTGAGACTCCTCGAAATGGGACAATGACACATTTTTCGTGCCACGTTCCCAGCTAACAATTGTAGGGTGTGAGAATGTCTCCCTAATGTTTCCATTAACTAACAAAAATGTTAATTGTGTTATTTTGAAAGTTTTAGGAGCAGTAGAACTTTTTTAACATTATATTTCAAAAAACATCATTTTTAAGTTGTTAATGGGACGTTTTAAAAAACGTTACAGAATTTTAAGTTTGAATAACGTCCTTGTAACCAAACAAAAATGTTAATACAACGTCTAAAAAACTGGACATTTTAAACGTTTCTAGAACTTTTTGACATTTTTGTTACTTAATGAAAATGTTAATGTTAATTTACATAATGTTTTTACAACCTAAAATTGTTAGCTGGGTTTCCATTTATCTGTGAACCAACAGCCACAACACAGTCTGAGACACAGCCTACCATATTATAACAACCCTGAGATTTCTGGTTGCCTCTGAAGAATCATCTACCAGTAGAGTAAAATTCTCCCTTAAGATGCCAGTTTTCTCTCGGCTACGACATGAGTGATTACCATCGACTGCCAGCTGTATCTCAAACGGCATTTTTTTTAGCCAGTGTGTATCAAAAACACATAGTATAACAACAACTGCTCTACTTTCCTGAGCTGCAGATATTTGACTGAAATCAGTTCAAGAAACAGCTCTCCGTTGTCGATGACCTCAGAGAATGTGCTTTCTCAAAACTGCTTCATCATTCCCAGTTCTTCAGCTGGAGCTTATATAGTTCTGTGGTTTAGGTTTCATTCGATTTGCTTATCTTTTCTAAATTTCTCACTGTTCAGTGGAGGATTAAATATCTGTCAAGTATCATCTGTTTTGTTCTAGGACAAAATTACTGTTCCTGGGAGATAGCTGAGGACAAAAGAGTGCCATGATATATACCGTAAAATATATATAACATTTTTATTTAAAAAAATACAAAATATAGTCAGGGAAAATGTACAGTCAGGAGGTCATTTTACAAAACAACATCAAAAGATTTTCTAAGGGTGACCCTGAGGTAAAGTAAAGAAGTTTTATATCACCCAAAGAGGTGTTTTTTGTGACTGTCTGATTGTACTGATAGTTTAGATCCTGATTGTTGATAATTGTACCGATTATTCTGCTTATTATACGGCTACTCACCAAATAAACAAACATTAAATATTTATATTTATTATAATTTATTACGTTTAAGTTTATTTTTGTTAAACACAAACCACTGAGTGATATGAGAGATTTAAAACCAGTCAAGTGACAAATCAGTTGCCTGGGACAAAAGTCAAACCAGTTTAAAAGTCATTATTTAAAGACATTTTATAACCGACCAATCAGAATCAAGTATTCAACAGAGCTGTGTAATAAGATAAGAATATATACATTTAAGCTTTTATAACCCAATAAACATGTGGAATCAGAGGTCGATAGAGGTGTGAATGTTCACACATAATGAGGGATCAGTAACTGAGTTACTATAGCTGCCTGGAACTTGATCCAGTAGTTAGCAGTGCAGTTAACAGGGCTGAACTCACATTTAAAGACGAGACAAATGAATAGCAGAACATAAAAGGAGGAGATGGGACTTGAACACATCGGGTATGGCTTACAGATGTACGGCTCTTACATTGTGCTTGACCCTGACTTGACAAAGACATTTAAACAGACCAATCAGACGAGAGCAGTTCATCACGGCCGCCCTGCCGTACCGGCCACGTGCACGTGTTGTGCTGAGCGCCACCCACAGAAAAATCTCACTGTTCGTTACACAGCACAGCAGCTCCAGATAGCTGCTTTTAAAACAAATGTTCTAACCACCTGCGATTGTGTCGCATTGTGCAGTATTTGCTTTTACAGGGTGGACGGACAATTTACCCACAATTCCACTTTTTCTGACTATCAGATAAAATTGTATTTCAACAACACAAACAAACACGTACCTCTGCAGCCTATCTCGAAATGTCCATGACATTATCACAAGATGCACTAAACCAACACACTTGTTGAGTTTTCATGTTTTATGATTCTCTTTTGACTTTCCATAGATATAATGCCTTTGTAATGTATATTATAAACATAACCCTTACAGACAACTTTCTGCATTTGTATACTTTCAAAATAACAATTAAGTATGATCTATAAGTCGATTACCTCATGGGAACCAAACAGTGTCCTCACAAGGTCAAGGTACTGCTATTACTATCTTGGTCATTTGGTCTCTACAACATAAGGTTTACCTTGACCACACACACACACAATAATCCGACAACAGTGTGATTATGTATTTGTCCTCTGCCCTCCCACACTGTTGTGGCATCAGTGTTCACAAATCTGCTCTTGTTAGAGGTTCATCTTTCATTGGTTTCTATCATGTGTACTGTTAGTTTTAAATGATGAAGGTGCAGGAAAGCATTCATTCATGTAATCCTATTACATAGCTGTGCCTCACTACCCCTGAGCAGCAGTCATTCACAGGGCCCAAGTTCTCTTCCCTCAGTAATACACCCAAACAAACTCCCTCTGCTGTGCTCATTCCTGTCAGAACAGAGATTACAGCCCCCACGCAAAGTTTAGCTTCAGTTTATGGCCTGACTAAGTACACTTTCAGTGAGATGTAGAGGACAATTGTTTGTTCCTCTTTAAGATGATTTCCTTTTTGGAAAGACCAGCATTCATTTAAATAATAGCTCAGGCTGGTCTAGTTGCTGGCCAGACAGGAATTGATGTCAGATATTTAAACAAAACTATAACAAAAATAATGAAGTCTTAGATATGTACACACAATGATGTTTTATAATGGATTTACAAGGGGAAAAAAACATCTGTTTTTGACCTGTTAAGATAAATTGTGCAAATCCTGTAACAAACTTATGACATGAAGTGACAGGAAATGTTCTCAGAACATTGGCTAACGTTCTCTAAAAGTGATCTCAAAGTTACCAAAAACGCTCTAGCAGTTGCTAGAGAATTTTAGAGAATTATGGCGACTGTGCTTTTTCCAAACTAACAGTGAATGATCCTCTTGCAAACCGATCCTGCTGCATGCGAAGCACACTGGTCCCTCTGCGGAAAACCGTGACAAGAACCAGTTGAGTGAGAAATAAAAACCAGTAAAGAAAACATATTTTTAACCGCTTCAAATTACTGCTGCATTTACTGTCTGTGTAGCCCGATTCTGTCAACATGGTTTTCATAAATTCCTTGTGTAATCTCTTCGTTGTCTGTCTTCCTAGATTTCTCTCTCACACTTTTTGCCCCTCACCTAGTCCGTCCCCCTTGAGGACTCCAAAATTAGCCCCCCAACCCCCAACAGATGTGATTAATCACAGTGGAAACGTGTAATTATGTAGGTTACAGCCGAACGCCATCAGCCTTCCATATTTCACAATCATATGTAATCTGTGGATTCATTCAATTGAATATAAGAGTTTAAATATGAAGCTGTAGTTCTATACGATGATTACTGGATTCAGGCATCAAAGGTCAAGTAACAAATATCAAGAGGGTGATTTTATGAAACCAAAGCGTTTCCATTTTGAATTTAAATGCACGGTTTTGCACAATTTTAAACATATGAGGCTGATAAATAATGTGTTTAAATGTTAATATACTCTATCAGTGGGTTATAATTAGGCTGTCAGAAAGGTAACGGGGTTGATAGTTTTACACTTCAATTTAACAACGCAAGACTCAGCACACCGACACCATGAAGTGATTATTAGAAAGAATTTTAAATGATGACATTGTCTGATACTGACAAATGAAACAAAACAATCAAATTATTTAATCAGAAGGGAGACATAATAATACACAATAACTTTAAAAGGGGACAAATATGATGGCAACAGGGTTGATGCATATATTTATGTATATAATTTTTTAGAATATACAGCAACTGTTGAAAGGACCACAAGACAAACATTGTCAGCAGAATGGTGTAATATCTGTATATCTCCACTAGGGGCTCATGACACGCAGTTAGACCTCGAACCCTCAGTTTACACTTTGTGATGTGACCATACACATTCCTGACCACACTGAGTGACCTCCACCGACCATGTTTACATCTGTCTTTACATCTGCTCACCCTTCACGGCCCCTAATACCAGGTTTAAACGGGGTCTCTGCGCGCCGGTCGAAGCGAGAGGGCCGAACAGGGTCTAATGGGCGGGAAAAGTGCTTATCTTTGGGTCCCGTCTCCTCCGACACACAGACTGCTCTGAATTTCTGAAATGTCAATGGATATGCACGCAGCTCTGGGGTTGCCATGGCAACTCGCTGCCTGATCCAAATACAGGGATAAAAAACATATACAGAGATGTTGTTGTTCACAGCAGTTAAACACTTCAGTGAGGTCAACGTCCTCAAATTTACTGAGGTAAGAATAACTCACTTTCAAATTCATTATTAAACGCAAAAAGTTACCTTTCGACGCACAGTTTTACTCTTCTTGGAAAGAATGTGAAACTTTTGCTTCAAGCGGCACTTAATTAAAAAGGGCTACAGGGTAATTGCTCGAGGAGAAATATTTGATTTAGGGTTCAATGCAGTTCTGCTTTATTGATTTCACTCATATTTCCTGGAAAGCGCAGATTTGCTCAAAGTGGACTGTGGTGTCCTGATATAACATTTACCACAGTCACAACTGTGGAAAATCTAAAATATTAATAATACAAAAACTGCTCTCCAGAAATACCAGTCGCAACTGCATTTCGTTTTCTGTCATAAAACCTCCAGTATATAAATTGTCAATCAACGGGCGTTAAGACGCAGTAAACTATAAAACTCTGCATAAAAAAGGATAAACTGAATCACTGAATCGACAGCCAATCACATGCTCCATACTACCAACAACACAACCAATCAGAATGAGACATTTGAAAAGGTTTGTCTGATTGATCTGGCTGGTTTCCAGATAACTATTTCAATTTTAAGAATGTTTTCCTAATATTCCCATTAAGTAAAACAAAAATGTTATTTGAAAATGTTATTGCTTAGAAAGATCAAGGAACGTTTAAAATGGCGGCTTTACTAAACATTGTATTGTTGTCATTGTTTGGTTATCTTCTGTAAATTTTAAAATGTCCAACTACTTAAGAATGGCAATTTTGGACTAACATTACTGCAAGAATGTTTTTAGAGAACTTTGAGAGAACTTTTAAAGAATGTTTGCCAATGTTCTAGGAAAAATTCTCTGTTCTGTAACATTCTCTTGTTTAGTCAGCAGCTAGACTGAGATCTGCCAATCAGATTGCCAGAGCTTGAATGTTTTTGATGCAGCTACATGGAACGTCACTATACCTTAACAAGCTACATTTTTTTGACTCAACATAAAATTTATGCCATTAACCCAATTTACTCTAATAACTGTGAAGCATGTTGTCATTGTTTATCGTCTTTGCAAATAAAATGTGATGATGTGAAAATGTGAAAGGCACAAATTCTCAACAAAGTTAAAAATGATTAATATTTATAATCAAAACAAAACTATGTTTTGTCAAGTAATTTAGTCCATTACTGTAGGCTGATACGGTTGCCAAGCAACGGTGACAGGTGTGCGCTTATCGACATTAACAAAATTTAGGCGACAGCATCTTTATTATAACAGAATATGAACACAATGTTTTCACACAGGCACAAATTATGATGTGTAAATAGCTGTGCTACATTAGCTGGGCCAGGCAAATAATTGCTTTATTTACATTTTTTTGTAAATAAGGCAATACTGTATTCTATAATCAACCTAATTACCAGTGAAAAGAGGCACGACATGACAAGGGGTGTTTTAAATTCAGCGCAGTGTTAATTAAGATCACTTAATGATTCAGCTGGAATGCAGGTGGATAATACAAAAGTACTGTAAACCCATCTAACAGTTTTAGGTTGTAAGAACATTTCCCTAACATTTCCATTAAGCAACAAAAACGTATATTCAATATTCTGGAAGTTCTGGGAATGCTTAAAATGTCCAGCTTTTAGATGCTGGATTAACGTTATTGCTTGGTTAATATAAGCACATTAAAATAAGCAAATTTTACCAACTATTTAAGAACAAAGTTTTTGATATTTAATATATAACGTTGAAAAAGGTTCTACTGACGTTACTGCAAGAATGTTTTTAAAAACTTTAAGAGGACTATCAACGTTCTAAGAATGTTCCCTGTTAGCCGGGACTGTTCAGTGAATGTGCTCTGAAACCTTTTAACAACATTCATGATGGTGTTTGAGTCTCGACTCTTCAATAAACTGTGTTTAAGATGATGTCATTCTAAAAACATCAACAGGTCTGTTAAACATATGGCATCCTGTAGGGATCTCCACATGCTTAAACATCAACATTACTGTACATTACATCTGTTTGTATGGCACAGTGGGAGACATGATTACCACCCGAGTTAAACCAATCTTACGGTAAGTGTCCGCTGCATGGTTCCCATGGCGATGGGGTACATTTGTGTTCTGGGTGATTCTGAAGGTAATGTCATAGACCTCCATATGTCTTCGAGTCTGTAGAGAAAATAACAGCTTCATTCAGGCGAAATGCCCACAGACGCCCACACAGGCTTTTATGCATCGTATAAAAACACATCGTTTTTAGTTCTTTTATGAAGAAGTGTTGCTCACAGGATGGCCATTACGCAGATATTTTGTTATGCATCTTTTTCTGTCTGTAAAATTATAGGCACTTTTTTGGCTGAAAAACATCTGAAAGTCGACACACATTTGCTGTTATTTTGTGGTTGATTCTGTACAACCGTTCGTAGAAAAAATTTAAAAAAAAAAATTAAAACTCACTTGGTCACAACAGTGTTTCCGTGACTAAGTGGGCGGTGACTAACTTGGCTTGAATAAGCCACAATATGGACCAGATTTCATGCTGTTGGCAACGCGGGACCAGATTACAGCCGACTTAACACAAGATGTGTGCTAGTCCTCAGTCGGTTCTCATGGTGCTGTAAATATTGAAATGGCTGAGGGATTATGGGGGTTCGAGAAAAAGTGATCCAGGGACAAGTCCAAGACTTAATGGGCTTTTAATGTGTTTACTGGCATTTTTGCTCAAAGATGCATATTGAGTTTTGTCTTACAAAATAGTCATCAGTTTGTATTAAGTTTTGAATTCATTCCTGCTTACAGAACATGGATCCCATTGGTATTTCAATGGCCTCTTTTGACTTGGCTCGTGGACGGATCCAAAATAGAGAGGGAAAGAGAGAGAGAGAGGCCACAAAATAATGAAACCAAGAGTAGCAGCAAAATAGAAGTGTATGCCTTCATTTTTTCTCTCCTTCTGATTAGATTTGGTTCTTATCTGTTTGGGTGTGATAACAGTTTTACCCCGAGCCTGCCAAAAACATTCCAATTCCGTTCCTAAACCGGATGAGAGGCCGTGCCAAAGCGTGTTTGGTGGGCTTACTCTCAAGACGCTGCCTCAGCCAAAACAGTCTCCTGGGCTCGCAGCAGCCTCTGATGGACATAATGTCATACACAGGGCTTGGGAAATGAGTTTGAAGGACACGGCTGTTGACTGGGATAGAGGATACTTGGTTTATTCTGCAGGACTGACTGCACTGCATGCAATGAGAGCTTTTATATGACTCTTAAAAGACTGACATGCTTAAGATCAAGAGCTAATCAGACAGATTTAGAGGAATCAAGCCATTCATCATATCATAGGATTTAAGGATGTGCAATTTTTCACTTGCACAGAAATTTTCTGCTGACAATTTTAGGTTGCAAGAAAGTATCCCTAAGGTTTCCCTTAAGCAACAAATACATGAAATGTTATTTTGAATGTTCTGGGAATGTTCAAAATGTCCAGTTTTTCGAAGTTAGTGTTAACATTATTGCTTGGTTACAAGAACATTGTTCTGTAATGTTTTTAATGTTTTAAATGTTCCACTAATAACAACTGGAGACCAAACAGAGGCTACCGCTACAGGGTCATGCTTCTAAGATCTCCCAAGAAAAAGACAAAGCGATATTAGAGTTCCAGGAGGTTTCAATAATGTCTCGAATCAAATGCTGCTATGAAAACGTGAGATTTTATACCAAATTGCATTTCTTATTGATATGTTTTATGTTCTTGTTGTGTCATCGTGTCTACTTAATGTCTATTTTTATATTTAGAAACAATTTCAGAAGAAACACCGGTCACAAAGTTGATACTTAAATGAGACAGAATCCAGAGTTTACAGAGCATTCCCTGAGCAATACAGATTTCCCAATTTTAAATGTTTTGAAATCAATACAGTGACTTCCTGTAAGTTACGTCTAAAAATCACTATTCTATGATGTACTAATTCAGTCTTTCTCTCTCTTTGTGAATTAAGACAAATAAAAAAATCAGTTTGTTGCGTCACACTCATCAAAATTTCATCACCATTCCACAGATCAAACACGCCGCAGTTATTGAAACGAACACAGTCTTAAAAATCATCCAAATCTGATATTACAGGAAATAGCTCTCAGACAATCTGTTAACAACAGAAACTCTAATCCAAAACTTCATTCACAGCCTTATTCTGTCTGGCTAGCAAACTCAAAGGTGTGTGTGTGTGTGTGTATACACACACAACTGGTTTGTGTATTCCAAAACACAAACTCAAAGAATAAAAACAAATGATTGAAAACCAAAACACTAGATTATCACAAACGGGTTACACACAAAATCTAACAAAAGACAAGAGCTGAAAAGTGATCTGAACAAAACATGAAGTATAAATATACCAGAGGAACTAAACAACACACAAACACACACACATATATATGTATGCATGCATGTACGTATGTATCTCACAGCATACACATTCATAACTTTCAACCCTACTACACAAAACTGTCACGTACCAATGAGAGACCATATAGCGGTTGTTTATTACATTATCTGTATGATGGATGATCTCTCTGTGCTGCGGTATGTGAAGGAAAAACTTAAGACTCAGATATCCCAAACATCTGTTCTGATCAGTGCTGGAGAGAAAAACCCACGAAAGTGCTAAAATAAACATTAAACAATGAAGTGTGTTCATTTCAAGAGTACTGCTTGTTCTGTGTGTTTGGGTTTGTGTTCTTGCACATTAAATAATCCACAGAAGGTGATTTGCAGGTTCAAAAAAGTCACTGAAATCACACAATCAATACTGGCAAGCTGTCACTACATTTTAGCTTTAACACTTGAGATGATGGTCTTATGAGCATTGAACATGTTCCAGACCCTCACAAACACTCTCTGAAGCCTTTACAGTCTTTTGTTGTCCGCAAGACTTCTTAAGGGAAGCCTCTGTCCTATTTTAACATGAAACACTTTGTCATGTTTGTAGCAGACGCCCTGACCTAATCTATTTTTAAATGTCTCCTTTCCTGAAACAGAACCAGTCAGTGGGGCTCACCCCCCCCCCTCACAGTCCCTGAGGTGCGGGGGGGCCCCAAATTTTATATATATATATATATATGTAAATATTTGCTACAGTACACGTGTATTCGGTGTGTGTATTAAAAAACATTGTTTGCGCTAAAAAAGTGTGAGCGCTAGCTGTGTTAAGAGGAGAAGAAACAACAGGGAACATTCTCAGAACATTGGCTAACATTCTCTAAAAGTTTTCTAGTAGATTTTTAACATTGTATATCATCTTTCAAAAACGTTTATCTGAAGTAGTTAGTGGAACGTTTTAACAACATAACAGATTTAAAAAAAAAGAAAAGTATTCTCATTTAACCAATAACGTTTATGCATTTACAAACAGAGGAGCTGAAAATTCCAGCCCATCTGTATGTCTGTGATATGAAGGAAAGATTTCAGAACAGAATTTAGTATTCAGAATTTAGGTCTCGATTATGTGACTGTGTTGCCCACAAGATTTACTTTTAAAACGACAGCCATCTGAAAAAATAAAACGGAACAGAAAATATTTCAACACAGGAAAGGATAAATAAAGAGAAAAGTTATTTTTTTACTTCTTTGTGTATTTGTACAGTCAGTGTAGCTCTTGTCAACAGCGCTCTTGTAAAAAGCCCACACAAACATGGAACTACAAGCACCGACACACAAACTGTGTCACAATCTGACCTGATGACGAACATGCATCTCATGAGAGAAGATCCCACACACACGCGGCCCACTGAGTCAACATCAGATTTAGTGAACACAGCAGATAGCCATTTCAAATGAATGCTGGTTTGGCAGCACACCAAACACTGTCACAGGAAAACGAGTAAAAACAAGCCTGCAGAAACCTTTATGTTGCAGATATTAGAAATGAAGGATCGATGTAAAAACGGTCTGTCATGATGTACTCGCTCTCATCTGGCTCCAAACCTGTTTGCTTTTGGTCTTTCTGTAAATCACAGGAGAATTTTTTTGAGAATTTTCAGTTCAGTTCATGTTTGTTCGTATAGAGTTTTCACAATACATAGTGTTTCAAAGGAGCTTTAAAGAAAATACATATTTCAGAGAGGTAAAGCGATGGCCATGTATGCTGACACATACTTGAAACTTGTCCTTGTTTAACCCATCCAGTTAGTGCACATACACTGGAGTCAGCTGTGAACACACACCCAGAGCAGTGGGCCGTATCAGGGGGGGTAAGGTGCCTTCCTCAAGGCGACCTCAGTTGTTTCCTGCTGGCATTCCTGCAACAAGTCCAACTATCTAAACATTTAGTCACAACTACATTTACATTTAGTCATTTAGCTGACGCTTTTATCCAAAGCGACTTACAAATGAGGACAAACTACCCAATTCTACACAACTACCCAATAATCTGTCAACAGAGGTGACTGCCAAAGTATTGTCAGTGTCATATCTTCACAGGTGTTGCTATCCACTGGATCCAAACTGGTGTAATTCCTCGTTTGTACCTCAGGATATGCAATTTTGATGCTTCAGAAATGTAGTTTGTCATTTGCATGTAAATAATTATAGCATTGTGCTTTGTAGGTGAAGTGGGGCGCTAGTAGCTAGCAGCATAGTTGAGAGAAACATTTGAATTGGCAGCCGATATAGACAGAGCTACAAACGCAGGAATCACCTTCTACATTAATGAATGTTTTTGCAGATACACCACGGTGTTAGCGAACACAAACTCCCCTGGCTAAGACTCATATCCTATGAAATGTAAACTCTTCTATTTTTGCCTGGAGTTTCTCTCTTTTATCTTGGTCTGTGTGTGTACTCCACTGCAAGCGTTTACCGCAGGGGCCTGCTTAACAGATAGCAGGTGAGAAAATGGAGAGCCTGTACTTTATTTATCATTTCGGGAGACTTTAGTAATCCGAGACTGAGCCAAGAACTCCAATATTACAAACAACACACGTCACTTGTACCATTGGGGGAAAGGAAAGACGCTTGATCACTGCTACACCGTGATAAAATATGCACATCGCTTTGCCCCTTTTGCTGCTCTGGGATATTTGATCGCAACGTGACTCATTTCGTTGTGGAATATAGACAGAAACTTCAAACCGGCTAATCCTGCTGTCCCGTAGTTAAAGAAATCCCAGAGCTTTGACTTCAACTCCACAGATGGAGTGTCGTCAAAGCAAGAAACATAGGATGGCCTATTTGAATTAATAATTGAATTGACTTTATCCTCATTAAAACCTGAATCAGATCAGACACTGTAATGGCCACAATATTAGGCTGTATGAATGTTTCTTTAATGTTGTTTTTTGGTTATAAGAACATCATTCAAATATTTTAATTCAGTAACATTCCAAAATGTTCCACTAACCTTTGAAGAACAGCCTCTATGATATATATGATATATAAGATTGCAAAGGTTTTACGAGCGTTACCGGAAGAATTGTGATAACATTGAAGGAACAGAGACTGTTGATGACACTTCCTGTTAGCTGGCTTGGCTGCTACATCGTTTTTTAAAGGCCTGTTCATGGATTCCACCAATTCCTCATCATCTCACTTCATCAAACTTTTCACACCTTCAGCCAAACACCATTGACTCACTGACGCTTCGCCCAACCAATCGCAGAAGGTCTGTGAGAGGGATGTTAATAGATTTCTTCCACGAGCTCAAAAACCAGGACTATTCCCCAAACAATCTGCAAAACAATTAGCCCTGCTCTTCACTGACATGTTCAACTAATCACTGACCCTGTTAAGCACTGCCTCTGCTTGTTTGAAGATCATTGATGTTCTGATCCCCAAAAAGCCAACGACCTACAACGTCTATCCATCCATCACTCTGATGTTGGTGGTCTCCTGAGACTTTCCTTGGCCATTGTCAAAACACTCCATGACCCCTGGCTGGACCTTCTGCAAATCTGCTCACAGAGCTCACAGGTCAGCAGATACTGCAGCGTCATGAGCTTGGGCTAGCACAATATTCTGCAGCATTCGGGCTGCAGAAGAACCTGCATCAGGATTCTGTTCGTTGACTTCGTCACTGCATGTTAAACAGTAATCTCGCAGCTTCGAGTCACCAAGCCGCGTCATCTGCCTGTGCCAGACTCCATCTGTCAGTGGATCTCTGACTTCCTGATGCACAGGAAACAGTGTGCAGGGATAAGAGGAAACATCTCAGCATCTCAGCGCTGATCTGCAGACTTCTGTTCTGCTCTTCCAACACTAGTGACGAGCAGAACCTCAGCACACAATCTAGATCTAGACCCTGTTCTGCACACCTGCTGCTTGTCAGGTGCCGTGCGATACGAGCGCACAGAGGTGATGCACTAAAGCAAAGTTGTGTGTGTGACGCAAGCGGTCTTCTGCGTCAGACTGTACTATATCTTCTGTTAACAATTTTAAGTTGTAAAAATGTTTCCATAATGTTTCCATTAAGTAGCAAATACTTGAAATGTGAAAAAAAAAAATTTAAGTAGCACCATTAAAAATGTTTTTTAGACATTGTATTAACATTATTGCTTGGTTATAAGAATGCTTTTCAAACATTTTTAAAATTCTGTAACATTTTAAAAACATTCCGCTAACAAATTAAGAATAACATTCTTGATATATGTACCTTAGGCAAAAGTTCTACTATTATTACTGCAAGAACATTTTTGATGACTTTGAGAGCCATCATTGTGAGATTGTTCCCTGTTAGCTGGGTTAGCTAAGACTGTCTTCACTAAAAGATGGTGTGTGAAAATACTTTCTCCTTTGCCAGCTAAATAGACAGATAACTTCAGGTGTGAGTCATCTGAAGTTTAATTTACCTGCATACACTGTCCTGCCATGAAAACATTTCTGTGTCTGTTCCAGCATTTCAACCAGCCCAACACAGCAACAGCAGCTCAGCCAAACACACACACACACACACACACAATATTTTTGTAAAGCATACATGTGCAGTGTTTCCCACACATAGACGAATCTGTGGCGGTGCGCCACAGATTAAATTCCGACCGCCACAGATTCAACACCGACCAAAAAAAAAAA
>JAZGTJ010004513.1:0-30605 GCA_036877575.1 Botia almorhae
CATTTTCCTTGGGAACTAATTTGGCCGGAACCAAAGTTTACAGGACTGCGTTCTTTGGAAACCTCTCAAGCGGTGAACTTCTACATTCCGATTGGTTGCCGCCCAGTCGCGTCATAGCTCATTACCATAAAGTTGAACTGACTTCAACTTTTCCCGACGCCCACACCGCCCAAAACGCGCCGCGCCGCTTCTCGCCGCCTCTCGCCGCCGGCTCCCATTGAAAATGAATGACTTCCGGCCACTTTGACGCTCTCGCCGCCGGCGGTGTGAACGCACAGTTAAGTTACAAGAAATGAATAATAAGGTATGAAAGGACATACTATGTTGTAAATATAGTCATGCTGAAGGGTGTTGTTAGATGTAATGTGAATCTTGAGTTAACAATATAGGATGGTATCTTATTTTTACAACAGTTAACACATAAAAATATAAAAAACACAAATGCATCACAGAAATAATTAAATCCCATAAATCTGTTATAAAATAAAGTCCCTTAATATACATTTAAACTGTAAATTAATATTATGTTAATAGTATATTAAATGACAGATTGTCCTTTAACCGTATAAGATTCTTTCGCACTCAAAATTGGAAATTTGTATTTATTATGACTCAGTGTATAATTATGAGACAATACCCAGTTGTTTTTTTCTCTTATTTTCAGGGTCAAGAAATTAAAATCAGTCAGAGGCCGATTCTGATGGCAGAGGAACTGGTTTTGCCATCCCTCTCTGGATTACCCATGAGACTAAGCATCAACATGTCCACAATCTTCTCCCTGAGACTTAAAGGCACTGCTAACTATAAGAACTGGTCCCATTTCTCAATCGCTGGCTATGTCAAACCAAAGTATGTGTGAGAAAGTTTTACTGATAATGTGCTGACAGGTTCACTTCATGATGGCAAGTCATATTGTTTGTCCTTTGACAGTGCACTCATTGCCATCTCTGTAAGATCAGGAGTGGATGGAGCATTTGGTCGCGTTGGATCAGAGTGGGTCACTCAACTTAAAACCTCCTCCAGCTTGGATGGAGGTGTGTATGTGCACCATGGCCAGAGTCTGAAGATAGCCTTCAACACCCCAGATGATGTCATGGATATATTGACCTTTAGGTAGTACTTACTGTTTGTTACAATTATATATATATTATAAATGTCTTGATGCTAAACTCTCTTCTTAATGAAACAGCTCCAGGATGTTTCGTGTGAGTGGGGACAGTAGAGAGGAGCACATAGCTACAAGAAATCTTAAGGAGAAGAACACTTGCACTCCTAAAACATGTGCGTTCATAAAATTAAAATAAAAACAGTTTAAGCTTTATCAACAGTATTTATAATTAGCACAAAATAATTTTGTTTTGCCTTCATCATCCTTTGCTCCTATATTGTAGCTGATGTTGTAAAGAATATGGGACAGTTGTTTTTAATGGTGCTATATAAATAAATCAAACTTAATTTAACAATGACTAGTATTGCAAGTGGATTAATTTGTGTACTGTCATTTTGCAGGGTCTAAAATGTTTGGATGGCAGTTATGCTCTGATGTCATCTATCCCGTGACATTGATGGGCAAAGGCTTCCCACTTCTGGGCCCAGTTCATCTTTCTCTCAGACTCCAAAAACTGGACAAAAGTCTTAACCAGTATCTCTTGGAGGCAGCCTATACTTTTGTACCCCAGGTAGGCAGAAGTTTTATCTTGTCAAATGACAAACTCTGTGAGATATGTGCATTTATTAAGAATCTTTTTGTCAAAATTAATTAATTGTTCTTTCTGTACTTCCTGTGGGCCTCTATCAGCGGAACTCATGGATGCCCCTTGAAGCCACACTGCTTCTCTTTCTTGGCACACCACAATCTACTATCCCCAGAGATGTGTCCCTGGACCTGAACTTAAATCCAAAGAAATTTATACTGAAATTAATCCATCCCCTAAAAACCATTCTCATTCAAGGTTTCAAACACATTTCAATAATCTAGTCAATAATTACATATATTCTTATTTTTGCTGCAGACCCAAGTCTGTGTTTGAGGTCAGTTTGGTCAGTTACAGGATGCAGCATAGCACCATGTATACTTGCAATGCCTCCTTTGCAGATAAACCCAAATTATGTTTTGTATGTTTAAAGATTTGGTGGTAAATACAGTACTAGTTAAAGGCTTGGAAACACTCATTTTAATTTTTTTTTCACATTTTAAAATGAAAGTAAACTCGTCAAAACTATGAAATAATACAAATGTAACTATGGAAATTATGTCAACACTAAAGAAAAAAAATAAACTAGGTTATATTCTAGCATATTTAAATAGCACATTTAACTGTCAGGGTCCTGGCATCCTTGTTTTGGGTTTTTACTAAATTCTCATGCCAGGATTCTGACAGCCCTGTTTTGGTGTCAGAGCTTGATGTTTGGATCAGTACTAATCATGGTTTCTGTATCTTGGAGTCAGGATCTAGACTTATGTCTTTTGTGATCTGTGTGGAAGCACTTGGCCATTGTTTGTTTGTCTGCTTTGTGCCATGTGCTGTCCTGTTGTGAGTCTTGACTCACCCTCTTGTTTCCTTGTTAATTATCCAATTATTAGTTCATGCCCTGAAATAATAGAAAGGATGAGAGTTCCCCTTTATCCTATGCTCTTATTGTCTGCTTTCTCCTTGTAATTTGGTTTTAATGATCCCTTTCAAAAAACATTTCTTTTAGTAAAATTGTAAATTTCCAATAACAGAAATTGTGTTGAGACAATTATATTTTTATCTACATTTACATTTACGCATTTGGCAGATGCTTTTATCCTAAGCAACTTACATTGCATTATAGTATACATTGTTTCTGAGTATGTGCAATCCCTGGGATCGAACCCATGACCTTGGCTTTGTTAACGCCATGCTCTAACCACTGAGCTACAGGAGATATCTGCAATTTTAAACGTTTCAGCAAATGGTTTGAGATGAAAAGATTACTTTGTCAAGTGTTCCCAAACTTTTGACCGGTACTGAAAGAACAAATATATAAAATCAATAGCACATGTAAGACTGAACTCGATTAATTGGACCAAGCAATTAGAGTGTGAAGTCTGAAATACAAATGATAATATTATGCCTCCTTATGATACATGATCAAATTGTTTTGACAAATATGTATTTAGAAATAATGTTTCTGTGAATAATTACACCTTTTCCCATCTTTTAATACAGGACAGCTTGAAGAATTAAACAACCAGCATGCAGGTAGAATCGAACTACTGATAGACAACACCCACCATTATTTTATCAAAGTGAGATTTGCAAGAATAATTTTTAATTACCAAGAAATTTGCTATGCTACCTTATTTGAAAAAGTGTTTCATTGTGTCGTTCACCATTGTATCCAAGGGACTAATGGAGACAGTGAATTCTGCTACAGAGACGAGAGCCCACTTTCATCTAGATGCCAAAGTAGTGGCAGATGGACATCCAATCACCCTGTCTGTCAACACTACACATGCTCGCAGCAGGAAAATCACAGCACAGGCCGTGCTTAAAAATGTCTTCAATAAGGATACATCGCTCTCAGGCATGAATCTGCTGATATTGTATTAAATAGCTGTTACCTTTCTATCATATAATTCACAGTGATGTCTTGGTTTGCAGCTGGTGGAATTAAAGTCTTTGTGATCTGTTTTCATTCACAGTGCAGCTGGAGAGAAGTTTGAAAGATGGCCAGAGACACTTTTCTGTAGACACAGGGTTTCTTTTGCCTAGTACCATTAGCATAAAAATTCTTGGGCTAGTAAAACAAAAGGGCCCTGAATGGAGCTCTGCTTTGATGGTTAGGTATGGTATGCAAGGTGAGAGATTTTTATAAGTAACGTAGTGTGACACCGTGTAATGCTTTGTTCTAACCAGGTGCAACAAAATGACCCTAACCCTAAGTGAGCAATTTGTTTCCTTTATGTAAATAAGAATTGTCTGCAACCGGATAACATGCCCTGCCCACAGTGAAATCTCATTGATCTAAAATCCCACTATGCATTAAGCCATTCTGATTAGGGTATGCCACAATCCACATTTTTCAGAGGATTCAGAGAACATGCAAGCGTGTCATATGACCCAGAGCCTACACAGCGAGTCTGACCCCGTACAGATGTACCGGATAACAGCAGGACATGAACTTTACTGTTCCCACTTCTTCAGCCTGAACCACAAGGTAATGTTGCAGTTTGAAAGGTTTGGTGGTCAATTGCACTTGCATACTTCATGATATTGTCAACCAGCTGATCAGTGGATTGTTTTGATCAAATAGATCCAGCTCAGACACGAACGGAGTCCAACCTACATTCAGTCCTCACTTGATTTAAGCTATGGGAAGCAGTGGAACCATAGCAGTAACAAACACAGGATCCTCCTAAACCAGTCGCTCAGAAACCAGTCTGGACCCAGCCTCACCAGTTATGCTGTTGAGGTTTAACTTTTAAATCTATACTAATTCTAGATTGCTTTTTGAATGTATATTTGTGTAAATCAAGTGTGTATTATCATTTTGTTAGATGTTTTGCTTATAGATTTGTATTTACACCATAAGTAAATAAATGGATTTTCTCTTCTAGCTCAGCTTGCGTCTTCTAGAAAAGGGACAGAATTTCAGAACACAGCTTCTGCACTCTCATTTCAAGAGACCAAAATCTGAAAGCAACACCCACCTTAAAATCAACTACAACAATCAAATGCCTTTGGTAGTTGGTCTGCAGTGGAAAAATATGTCAGCAAAGGCCTCACTTCAAAACTGGGAAGGTGCGTAAATTATTTTTCCTCTTTATGGCCTCAACTAGAATCAGTTTATCACCTGTAATGTCATAGATGTAGGTGGGAAGAGCCTGTCTAAAAGAACTAAAAAAATGTCACAACAATCTCTTTTAATCTAATTTTCTTATTTATGTGAAACTGTGTTTGTCCTTCACTGTGTCCACAGGCTCATTTAACATGGATACACCGTGGCTCTATGTCTTCATAACTTACAAACTAACTCAGCCCCAGCGTGGCATTGCTCAGTTCAGTTCTGAGATCACTACCCGAAAATTTGTGAATATCCAAAGTGTTGTGTTGGAAGGCTTCTATAAGGATAGGGGTAAAGAGAGGCAGGGCCACCTACACTTTTTCACGCCCACTGTCAGCTATATTAAGGTTTGTGTACCTTCCATTCAACAGCTGGTTATGTCACTTTTCATACAGTTATGAGCATGTGAATGTAAGGCAAGGTTAAATTCATGGATTTCCCCTTGCTAGGGTTTGACTTACAATCTCTGCATTGCTAGCTCAGATTTTCAACCACCAAGCCACATCAAGTCTATATGAAGAAATGATTGGTCCCATTCCAATAAAAAAGTAAGGTTTCAGACCTACAGTTTGACCTTTATATGTTGCCCTAGGTTGGTGGCTGGAGTATTCTGAGCAAACGTGGGGTTAAAGCTTCATACTCCATCAGCACAGCTTGGACACCAGTCCTGCATGGAGAAATCTCTCTAGGCAACGGCAAGCAAGTGAAGACTCTGGAAATAAGTGTAGGATACGACAAGCAGGACCTCAACGCTTCTGCAGTACTAAGTACCCTTGATAAGGTGCTTATTATTTTTTTGGTTTTACTTAAATATGCATAAGATGTGTAACTGGTGGTCCAAAACTTGGTCATCTAAATGTTTACATATTTGCATTAAAGTTTCCATTAGTACTGATAGAATGATTTGATTGGTTGTTTCAGAAACTGAGGAAGAGACTTCTGATGATAACAATAATCCTGTCAGAACTTAAAAACACTTCTATGGAGTTCCAGATAGAGGGTGCCATAGAGGAGATGAGAAGGGACAGGAGGATGTATCAAAAACGATGGAGGCTACGTTTCAGGTCCATTTGAAATGTAACATTGTACTAGTTACTTATATGATAGAGCCATAATGGTGTTTAAAAATGTTTTGCTCTGTCCCACAGACAACCATTCAAATTTATTCCTCAGAGTTTAATCCTCCAGGAGACTTTTACAATTGATCTGTATCAGAGAGTTTACAATTTAGAGTCAAAGGTTGTTGTCCATGGGAACAAAAAGGCCATTCATGTGCTTACACTGGGTTACCAGCCCCAGCATTCATATGTGAGTTCACACAACACTGCACTGTGTCAGTAATATGCACTGTTGTTGTTGTTGTGATTATATAAATGCATAAAAATAACTAATTGTTGTTAAATTGTTAGGTGTGCTCCTCATTAGTCCAGTCTTTCAACACTGACAGAATTCCTCAAGATTCAAAAATCTGTGTCATTGTCCAAAACAACCAGGTAACAGGTTGATGTATTTTTTTTATCATATTTCATATTTTTATATTTCATCGTATTGCACCTGAATATTGCATGGCTATGTAGTGTACAGCCCTAAAATAAAGGGAACTTCTTAATATCAAGAATCATTTTCACTATATAGGGTGTTTGATTTGTCAGTTGTTGTTTGGAGACTAATAAAGCTCTTGATGGTATATTATATATTCAAATCAACGTATTTAGTCGATGGGTTACTTCAAGCACCAGTTCATCAATATCTAGCATGCTCTTCTATGGAATCATGCTGTAAAACTCTTTTGGTTCTAACTGGAAACTTTACTTTAAAGAGTTTAAAATTTGTGTAAATATTTTGTAATGTTTCCAACCTTATTAAGCAAAAAAGTGAAAGAATGTGTTTGTCACCTTTTTACCTCTTTGTAAAGACAGTGCATGAAGCTCTGGGGCAGTTGTGGACTGGAAAGAAAGAAATACTTTCAGTTCTTGGTCAGGTTCAACTCGACATAAGTTCATCTCAACAATGTATTACAATGAAAGCCATCCTTACCCAGCTGCTACAGGTACAACCAAAGGCAAATACATTCCAACCTGTCCTCAAACCCATACCATTCTGTTACATTTTAAATTCAGTACAGGTATCACATCAGTGTTTTGTCTGATAATTATTTGGTGTTTTTATTCACTAAGAAAACATCTAGCAAGTCAGTTTCCATGCTAGTCCAGCAGGTGGATTCTTATTTATCTAAACTGACCTTTCTAGCAGAGTAATCAATTTACTTGTGTATAGTTTATAGTGTAACTACTAAAGCCTATACCTTAATACTTTTCCAGCCAAGTTTACCATCCTCTGTCAGTCTGGATGTTAAGGCGCTCAGGAACCACAAGAACACCAGCAAAAACACCAGCGAGCTTGAGTATAACTCTGATGTGAAAGTGGTTATTGAAAATAAAAATTATCATGTAAATACCTTCAAAACTAATTATGGTATTTTGCAAGTAATTAATAATTTCACATTAATTGAGTTCTGTTGATATTAAAATAATGTTGTATGCTTTTTGTCTTTTTTACTTTTTATAAAATTGTTCATGGCATTTTAGGCACATGCTGTAATAACAGTATCCCCTACTGAAAACATCAACATTTCTATCAACTTGATGGAAGATAAAAAAAATGCTACCCTCTACTTTACTGTAGAAAACACTGTTTCAGCTGATGTTAATGCTGTGTACGTCCATGCTGGCTTTCATCAGACCTTAGTTCCTTCAGTCACTTCTGATGGTCATATTCATTTAGCTGCAAATTCCTCTTCTAAAAGGTACGGTTATTGTATTTATTACTGTGGGATGGTATTCACTGTGCCACTTCTTATTTTGTTTCTTATCTTTTAACTCTCTCTTTTTCTCTCCAGTGTGTTCTTGCAGTGCACATTGGAACAAAACGAAGAGACATTAAGTGCTCACTTGAGTGGAACTCTAGAGCATGATTCAGGGTTACGAATGTCCCTTTCAGGAGATCTTGTCAATTCAATCCCAGATCTTGCTGCTCTACCCAATGTAACAAGCTTGGTTGGAGTACTATCTCAGTCTAATCGTCAAACAGAAGGTAAATCAGTGATTAAGGCCTAAGGATTAAGGATTTAGCACAAGGTTTTATTGATTCTGAATAAATAGTGTCATTTAAGGGAATTTAAGCTTTAAGCACTTTTGGAAAAATGCTGTAATGTGAGTTTTTTTCACAAAAATAATACGTAGTACATAATAAATACACAATACATAATAAATAGTTTTTAATAGCATTTTTTAACTATTTAAATAGTTTTAACTGCATGCATAAAAAGCAGAAATCAATATTTGGTGGCCACTGTTTGCCCTTAAAACACCATCATCCTACAGATACTTGTGTAGTGTTTTTAAGGTTGCTGGTATCTTGATGGACTTGCAACAGTTCTTCTATGCATTTAGGTTGTCTCAGCTACTTTTGTGTATATCTAATTAATATGTACATATTAAGGTTTGGTATAGATAAGGTTTGATATCGATTTGTGTGTGTTTGTGTGTGTCTGTGGTGTAGGAGTGCTCACACTAATAATGGATGATGCTGTATATGGGTTAGATCTGACCCATCAGAAGAGGAACTGGAGAGAGAATCTGAATGGGAATGAATCTGCTTTACTGTGTATACTCTCTCTGGAAGAGTCACAGTGCGTGAACATCAGTAGTGTAACACAGCATGGGGGTAGGAGTCTGCATACCAAGCTATCTCACCCGTTCCCTTGGCAACACTCTGCAGGTATGCTTAGAAACAGTTGACATTTATTATAGATATGTACTGTAGTTCTGTATATTTTTGTTTCTCTCCATCGAAGTGGGGCTTACCTTTAACAGCAGTGCAGATGTGTATATAAACTGGAACAACAGCAGTATGTGTGCCCATGAGGAGCTCCATAAAGGGGCCAGGGGCCTAGGAGTGCCACTGGAGCAAAGTTCACACCACAGCACAGAAAGTACCGGACATTCTCAGGTTAGAGACCTACAGTAATTTTACATGTAACATTTGGGAAGATGTACAGTAAAATAGTGATGTTGCAGATATGTTCAGATCTGATCAGTTTCTTTCTAAACAAACAAAAGTCAAGTCAGTTTTATGTTTTCACTGATCTTACATAAAATTATTTTTCTTCATAAAATTCTAAAAACTAAAGTGATGGTTTATAAAATTTTAAATCTGTCATCTTTTATTTGGTAATGTCATTCCAAACCCAAATGATTTTTTTTTTCTGGGGAATTATTTAATGGCAAGGTCAACTCATGCACTATTTAATTAATTTATTTATTTTTGAAGCTTAACAACAGCCCCTAATACTATTAACATTTGCTTTATTATAAATGGCAGCTTGGACTTTAAGCTAAATAAATTATTTCATACTGGCTAATCTGTTTATATTGTAATATTGATTGGTTTTAAAGGGTGAGTTCATTTAAAATCTTATCTAAAACTAGGTTACATTTACTCATCTGCATGTTGCACATTATTTTCTCCTGTGACACACACACACACACACACACACACAAAACTATTAGGTAGAATTTTTACATTGTTTTTTTTTCAAATTGTGTAATATTGTTTAAATATTCTTAAAATGTTATTGTTTAGGCTGCTGCATTTGCTTGTTGCTCTTACAGACTTTGCTGTTAAATAAATAAATATGATGGTTTTGAAATCATTAAAAAACTCTATGCAGACCGATGTTCTGCTCATTTCTGGGTTTATTTTGAAAACACAACATGCATTACAGCAATAATCACTTGTTGAAGAGTAAGTAAGCGTCAGTTTACATGCATTACTATCCATATGGCTGCCCCACAAATCCCTTCGACACTCTGGGTCAGTTCCAATGTTGTTGGAGGGAAATGCCTCTGATTCCACACTCCTCTCCTACGAGCAAAGCAAACTAAAGGCACAGAGGCATGTTGTTACAGGTGAACTGCACAGAGGGGATCGACACAGACCACCTGCTGGGAGTCTGTTCTGGACCGAACCAGGGACACTATCTGAAAGTATGTATAGAAGCAAGTGAGATAATTGATGGTTCCTCCTTTTAAGTAAAAATCCCTGATCATTCTGGAGAAGATCAGAGACATAACTAAACCCATATTGATGTTTTTCGTAGGTTGGAATCAGAGTTGTTTTTTTAAACTCTCAGACTTCTGCTTTCTCATTTGATTTTCAAGGCCATCACAATACCTCTAGGTACAGTATTTTTATCAAAAGCAAATGTCAGTACATTACAGTAACCCAATGGTTCTTTGTTACTGTAATGCATACCGTAATGTGATTCATTTTAGCATTGGACTGATGGTGAACGTGTCCCACAATATATCTGCTGTAGAATCTTATCTACCATTCGTGATTCACTTAAAATCACAGGTATAATAAATCAGTTCAGTGTACTCATCATAGAATCCTTACATGAGAATTTTTTACGTATTACATGCGTGTACTGTTTTCCCATACAGTTGAGTCATTCGCATTCCTCAGTTAGGGGCATAGCAGAATTTCGGTGTGACATGACTGCTTTGGCTTTTAAAGGAGAGCTCTCAAGAACAAAATCCAGCTTTAAGCAAGTGTTGGTGCTCAATACCTCAATGCCTCAGGTAGTTTCTTTGTATGCTCAGATACTTTCTTCTATACCAGCCTAATTTGCAGACTGAACTATAAGTAATCTTACTAATCCTATAAGTAATAAATAGGTTGATTTGCCCTAAAGGTGTAAAACTGTCAAACTGTATTGATAGTTCCACAGAGCATTAGTCCCAGCAGAGTAACATTGGTGGAACCAATTGACTGTGATTTTTTCTGTCCAATAGCAGATTGGGTGTTTGGAAAACTAGTTTGTGTCATTGAGACTTACACAAATAAATTACACACTTTACCTTCAAATTTGTTGTATATATCTGCAGTTTTACCATTTTATGGTACCTCACTGCACATTTTGTTGCATATTAATAAAATGTATTATTTCTGTACCACTAGCTGTCACTGCTAGTAGCTGTCACTATGACCATAAGGACCCTCTGTGGTGGAAAGGGATGGTCTCACACTCTTACACATCGAGTGCAGTGGGAAAACAAAACTAACCCCTCAGGAAACATCACACAGTTACAGGAGCCAAAATTGACAGGTGGAAAGTGACCTTGTCACACTACACAATTGAAACTAAAACCTCATAAAAACTACTACTGAAAATTGTCTTTAATGTGAAATATTTTGTTCTATTTTTATGAAATGCTGAAATGTCTTAGGAAAAGCTCAGGGCTGGGGTTTGGTTCTTAGAGTAGAAAATGAAGCACAGAGAAAACTAGGGGATCTGAGTGTTGACTGGACTCTGTTTGAAAGCCATGCGCAGGTGAGCTCAGTGTTTGTGTTTTTTGGTTAAGGCATTCAGTATCTCTCAGATATAAGGCAACTGTCTCTCTTGGTGCAGGTCAGAGCTGAAGGCTCTTGGACTTCGGTGAGCAGCTGGACGCAGGCCTTATTACAGCAGAAACAACCTTTTACCTCAACATTGTCTCACTTTCACATATACACTTTGTCACACAGACCAGCCCATGGATACAGCCACGACAACCAGGTGCACAGCTTCCATTCTCAGCTACTCTCAACTACTCTCCAACCTCTTAAATACTTAAAAATACTTGTAACATTCTAAAATACTCCCCACACACAATGTTCTACATACTTTCACATACGCAGATGCTACCATACTTTCTATACTGTTAAATATATAAATACTTATTCGCAAAGTATTCACTCTCTTAAATAGTCTGCCCTCAAAGAGTCTACACTCTTCAATACTCTGTACACTATCACTGTCTTTTCTCTCAAATACCCTTCAAGCTCTCCTATACTCTCCAAACTCATCATATTCTCCAACACTGACCACAGTCTTTGCATTCTCAGTACTCTTAATACTTTTTTACATACTGTCTGTACTGCCAGATCCTTTTTATATTCTCAAATGCTCTCTGCATTGCAATTAAGCTTCACTTCGAATGGATCAGTAAATTCAACTCATGTGAATAAATGTTTTGTTCCTATAGGCCCGTGTTTCCTTAGACCACCGAAAGCCTCTTAATGTTTCTGTAACTGTGAGCAAGCACTGGCATGATGACTCTAGTCGCAGACAAGCTTGTATCCTTTTCTCACCAGGCCAGGTAGACTACTTCAGTTCAAATTTTGCAACTTTCAAGTTTAATTTTGTACACAGTTATTAAGCTTAATTTCCCATGAGCTAATGATTATAGTGTGCCTGAGTATATCTATAGTATAAAGTTTGATGGGGCATTTTGATTATGTAAATGCTATGTATTGTGTCAGTTACAGTCAGTGCTCCCCCTAGTGGAGATGGAGGGATGTTTCGCTGTGGCTCAGGAGGGGAAGGCCTACTCCCAAAACACAGAACTTAAATGGAAGGACAAGACAATCACACAAAGCATGAAGTACCAGGTACAGTATGTGGAAAAACAATAATGGAATTAAAATGTTTTAATACAAAGACTGTTAAAATGTCTCTATGTTGTATGTATATTTAAAGGGAGGGGTGAAAGGAATGCACACCCTTCTAGTGGAGCTGGGGGCCCAGAATGTGTCTCCATCTCCCTGTCCATCTCACAGTCTTCTGACCCAGATACACACCAATTTGAGGGACCGGCTGGAGCACCATGTTCAGATAGGCCTCTGTCCACCACAGCCTGTGAGATCACATAGTCTTAAAAAAATGAAATGACACTTAACATTTAAAATCTGTAAACATTTGTTAACAAAGGCATGTGTTAGGGGCTTTCCTAATCCTATGATATATTATATGCATTATATGTAATTACTTTATGTACTGTATGTAAACTAATTTATATATAAGTAACTACTCTTTCTAAGGGTAGCTTAACTGTATGTTACGTATGTAACTTGTACCAGATAGAAGACCATAGGAAATTAAAAATGCATTATCATTTATATTAAGCAATACCCTTCATTTAATTTTATGCTAACTTTTTACATAACATTTGTGGCTGTGTATTTCTTCATGTTGATGTTTCATTGGCTCTTCCAGGCTTTAATTTGGTCTGGATCTCACAGAGTGAACTCAGGCAAGGAAATGTTGTACACTCACACTCGTTTGTCTGTGTCCGGACACCCTCAACACAACATCTTCACACTGTCCGTCAGAAACATCAGCAGCAGTCAATGCTCCAACTACTCACTGCTCACTGAGGTACTCATACTGGAATTTTATTTTTTGTTACAATTGCTCTTTAGAGGTCAAGGCAATAGAATGAAGAGATTGCTTTAAACAAAGAGGTTAGTAGTTATTAGGTCTGTATGTGTGTGTTTTACAGTGGCAAGTGGGAAACTGGAGTGTGGAGCTGGCATGCAGTTCTACGTCTTCAAACAGAAATGTTGCGATGCAGGTTCACGCGAGGCTAGATCGCAGTGAGATGCTATGGCTGCAGGGGGTGCTGGGAAAACACTGCCTGCAAGCTGCTGCTGGATATGACAATGGTGATGCTACTTTATAACTAACACGACATAAATCACTAAGATAAAAATAGTTAAAAGCATTCATTTAAAGGGATAGTTCACTCAAAAAAAAATCATTTTATTTTTAATTCTTCCATCATTTATGTCATTCCAAATCTCTAAGACTTCTTCTGAGGAACAGAAATAAGTACCATAATATAACATGTTATGTAGACATGGCCCTATGGTAATATCATGCTTTTGGACATGGTAAGATCATGGTATTTCTTTTTAAGTAACATGTTTATGGAATTATTCAATGCATGATTTATTCCATGGTTTTCTGAGACACTTAATTCTGATACCATCACTGATACCATAATTGTACTATTGCACAATGGCATGACCTGACATGTATGTAACACTGAAGAATTGCAGAATTGTTTTAGCTTCTAGGCTCAGGTGATTTACAAGTCATGTACCAGTAATATAAACACAATTGTTTATCATGTGCTCTTTGATTGTTATGTGTCAAATATTTATCTGTTTTGATTTCTCTGTGTGGGCTTCAGAAACATCTGATGATATCCGAGTGGCTCTTTGCTTGGAGAGGCATCATTGGTTTACACTGGAGGCTCAAAGAGGAGGGCATGGCATTGAGAGGGAAACCCTTACTCACATTTCTGTAGGAGCAGCCAATCAGAGCCTGCTATTTCAAGCAAAGGGATGCAGGGACTGCCTGTGGTCCACAGAAGTGAGAGCAGAAAAAAATTGCAGGAAGAAAACTCACAAAATAATCATACATTTGGCACATGCACATACCTTGTTAAACATCAATTCTAGTGTGATATTGTATTTTTACAGGCACAGCTCCAGCAGATGGGATCTAGCATAAAGAGTAAACTTTTGGACAGGGTTCAGAGACTTCACCATCTTCTGTTGGCATTTAGAAGACAGGTTTGTTATATCTCATCCTAAACTTTAACACATTTACAGGGCATTCTCTTAACCAACTTCATGAGGTATCCATCTGGGATGCTTATAAATCAATATTGAAGGATGAATGCAATTTATAAACCCATCCATAAAACAACGCATAAATTAGTCAGTGTTAAAGTTGGTCTGTCTCCTGCTCTGCCTCCTCCGTGCCACCAGAGGGAACCCTTACCGGAATATTAGGTGCCCTACACCTGTTTCCCATAACCGTGTGCTATTTAAACCAGCTTTATGTTCAGACTCATTGTGAAGTCTTGATTTGCCCCGGCTATCATTTCTGAGCGCTTTCCCTTGCATTTTGGTTAGTTCTGTGTTTGACTTTGGATTGTTTCTTTGCCTGTTTGCCGCCTGCCCCAACCTTTTGGATTGTTTTGTATTTTTGTGATTGTTATTTGCATGTTCGACCATGCAAATAACATTGCTCGACCATTGCATGTTCCTTGTTTTTTCCTCGTCTCCTCTGTTTCTGTTTGCCAGTTATTGACCCCTGCTTATTTCACTACGCTGAATAAAAACGCTGCATATGGATCCCAGTGCTTCTGACTCCTCATTACAGTCTCATTTTGGTCTGTGATCATTTCTAAAGCCTTATAACATAAATACTTACCCTGATGCAATTTACCCCTGACCCCTAGGCAGGGGACACCATGTTCTTGCAGGAGCTGAGTGAAGGACCATTGTCTCTGACACAACAAGCCGAGGCCCTGCTGCTCAGAGCAGGAGTTTTGTGGAATGCTTGGACCTCTGGCCTGCTCCGACACACCCTCACATACAGCCTACCACACACACTTCAGCACCTGCATCACATGTCTCAGCAGGTCCAGTTAGAACTCAAGAGTAAGTGCGTGTGGTCAGCTGTCCACATCATATGATCCATCACATAAGAAATATAAACCAGGCCTTGATTATACATAGTCAAAATTGTGGTTTTGGCATATGAAAATACTTGTTAGTTTGAGTGAATGTTAATCCAGGTTTTATTTCTCCCAGAGCCTCTGTCCACTTTAGCTGGAGCCTACCATGATGTTACGGGGGAGTGTTTGGACATCGTGTGGCAGCAGGGAGTGGAGCTGTGGACCAAGGAGCTGACTGAACGTCTGCCTACAGTACTTCACAATCATCACCTCAAGGCTCCATCACTAGCTGCTCTGCAGATTGCAATTTTTGCATTGGACATGGCAAGAAAAATCGATTTATCAATCAATTAATTTTTAATGCTGTCAATTTATAGTACCTAAGTACCTATAGTACCTACTTAAAGTAATGTCATGCTTTCCAGGTGAGCCAGCAGACCTTTCAATGGATGGAGGCCAGATTGGCTTCTATGCTGGTTGGACTCAGAAAACTTCTTTCCCTTATGTACAAGTTCTCCAAAAGGTATGTAGTAGATCTGATAGAAATGTGGCTCGTCACCATTTGGTCTGTTCTATCACCACAAGTGTGCTCATTTCATCAAGGATTACAGAAGGATTTCTCAAGATGCCCATTTGTCCTCATCACACAAAAGGTTTATAATTGGAAAAAATGATTTTGGTAATGTAAATAAATAGGATACAAATGTGTCCTGAAACCTATAAAATAAAATAAATAAATAAAATATAAAATAAATATTTTGTACACTATAACTTTTGTAAATTTTAAATTTGCCAGTGATATGAGAAAATGTACATGTCTAAATACTATTTGTGCATTTGTTATTTTTTTAACAAACAAAAAATTTTCATCAACATTAAATAGGCAAATAGAAAAATAAATACCAAAAAGTGCTATCTTAGAAGTGGACTATCATCCAAAAATACCCTTCCTCGTATAAATTGTGCAAAAGACCACCTGGATGTTGGACAACACTACTGAAACAATCTGTGTTCTATGGGCAAAAAGACTAAGTTTATCTGTTCATCAAATCGACTCAACATGGTGTTTTGTTGAAAGAAGAATGCATACCAACACCAAAGCCTCATCCCCAACTGTGAGGCATGGTGTCAAAATAATGATGTGAGGCATTTTGATTCCTGAAGTCTGGACAGTCATTGAGGGACCAATGAATTTTCATGTGTAGCATAAATTCTACAGCAGATCATCTGGGCCAATATCTGTAATCTAAACCTTATGTCACATGACAGAAATTTTAGACACAGAAGTAAAACAACAACAGTGGCAACTCAAGGAAAATTTGTGTTTTAATCTGGCAAATTCATAGTAAATACATCAAAAACTGTTATATAAGGTTGAATAGGCAAAATGACAGTATGAACTGGTACGTATCTATTGAAGGTATTTGGTTTGCGATTATAGCAAATACGAGTGTAATTTATCACTAAATGTAAGTGTTGTGTCAGTGATATTTTATGTTTGTCTATTTTAACAGGGTCATTCATTTTTTTATAATTTATCAAATTTTGGTCATGGTTCCACAACCATAACTTTTGCCTCTCTGTCACCATCTGTTTGAAACATAAAATTGCAGGTTACTTTACATACTTTGCATTATATATGTTGAAGTGCAATGACGCAAAACTGACTTTACAGTGACATCTCACAGTTCAAATACTAAATCATCAATATAATTAATTTGTTGTGAATTGGGGTTATGTAAGGTGACAGTTTTGAACACTGATCAGTTATGTACTTGCTCAATAACTTATTTTTGTTCATTTTAAACCAGAAATGTTACATATTGCAGCTTTAAGTCCTAAATTTGTATGTGAACGTACAATGTACATTTAAGTGTTTGCCTTTATTTGAACTTAGTAAAAAAAAATGTGTGTAATGCCTCTGAAATTGCACCTTTTTATTATGTTGGTTCAGTGAGGGGGAGGTAATCTTTAGAGTGCCAATTCCTGTCGGATCCTGGCTGAAGGTGAAAGAAGCAGGTGTGGCTGAGGTTCTCCTGGAGGAGTTTGTCCTGAAGCCTCTACTGGCCCTAAACTCTGCGAGTGCCACTGCAGAGCTCTACCGCCTAAAGAGGAAGATCATGGACAGTCCTGTCAACCGTATGTTTCGGAGTATTTCTGTCTCTTGGGCAGAGGGCCCCTGCACTCGAGCCCCCATGTCAAACATATTTTCATGCTTTAATCTAATTCAGTTAATCATAACCTCTGGGATTTTCCAGACTAGGAGGTGCTTTCTATTTATGGGAATGATCATGAAATTAGTTTAGCTCACTTCTGTGACTTAATTTCTTTTTCCCAGATAAGGCATTTCTGGTGGCAGATGACTATTTGGTGTCATTTGATGGTCACTTGTTAAAAGTTCCAGCTTCCTGTGATGTCATTCTTGCAGCTGATGTCATCGGGAACAACTTCAGCATTGTGCTGAAATTTGACAGGTTTCATTGTCGCTCACTAGTGATGCAGATGAGAAACACAACAATTGCTGTTCACCCTAATGGAGAGGTGAATGTTGTTGTTTTTGGTAACCATGAAATTAATCCCAGTTTATAACTTTATATGTAGTGAATCATATTAAACAGATTTATAAAAATGTATTAAAAGATTTAAATTCTTTTTTAGGTGGAGGTTAATTGCAATCTAACACACATACCATACACAAACAGTGATGTAACTATCAGAAAGGATATGAATTTGATTGAGGTGTCCAATGAGAAAGGACTACAGGTATTTTGTGATCTTAAACTGGACGTCTGCAGCTTCATTCTAGATGCGTGGCTTCATGGTAAGATCATCGGCCATGTTTACTTCCCTTACTTCCTAATTGTATTACATAAAGACTTAGAAACAATAGTGCAACAGTAGGGTTCTGAATGTAAAAATCTAAATTTATTTTCTGCGTTGATGTTAAACAGTGACATTGACATTCTTGCCTTTTGGGTAAGAATATGCTGTGTATGCTTCTTTTAAACCAAAAGTGTGATTTCAGCTTCATTTACAAGAAAATCAGCAATGTCAAAAAGATTAAATATGTCAAAACTTCCATAAAGCCCTAATGACAATAGTCTGCCTCGCTATACAGTGAGTAAAAAAAATGTAATCCCCTGCTGATTTTGTACATTTGCCCACAGACAAAGAAGTATAAAATTTTAATAGTAGATATATTTTAACAGTGAGAGACAGAATAACAACACTCATTTCAAAAAAGTTATAAATTGATTTGCATTTTAATGAGTGAAATAAGTATTTAATTCCCTATCAATCAGCAAGATTTCTGACTCCCAGGTGTCTTTTATACAGGTAACAAACTGAGCTCAGCTCTATAGGTAGTGAGCTGAGCTCAGTTTGTTACCTGTATAAAAGACACCTGTCCACAGAAGCAATCAATCAAATCCAAACTCTCCAGATTCCAAACTTACCCTTGGCCATGGCCAAGACCAAGATTGTAGACCTACCAAGGCTGGAATGGGCTACAAGACCATCGACAAGCAGCTTGGTGAGAAGGTGACAACAGTTGGTGCAACTCAACTTGCTGTGTTTGGAGGAGGAGGAATGCTGCTTATGACCCCAAGAACACCATCCCCAGCGTCAAACATGGAGGTGGAAACATTATGCTTTGGAGGTGTTTTTTTGCTAAGGGGACAGGACAACTGCACCACATCAAAGGGATGATAGACGGGGCCAAATCTTGAATAAGAACCTCCTTTCCTCAGCAAGGGCATTAAAAATGGGTCGTGGATGGGTGATGACAATGACCCAAAACACACGGCCAAGGCAATAAAGAAGTGGCTCAAGAAGCAGCACATTAAGGTCCTGGAGTGGCCTAGCCAGTCTCCAGACCTTAATCCCATAAAAAATCTGTGGAGGGAGCTGAGTTGCCAAACGTCAGCCTCGAGACCTTAATGACTTGGACAGGATCTGCAAAGAGGAGTGGGACAAAAGTGGGACAAACATCCTGAGATGTGCAATCTTGATGGCCAACTACAAGAAATGTGTGACTTCTGTGATTGCCAACAAGGGTTTTGCCACCAAGTACTAATTCATGTTTTGCAAAGGGGTCAAATACTTCAAATAATTTCACTCCTTAAAATGCAAGTCAATTTATAAAAAGTTTTTAAAGCATTTTTTTTTATTTTGTTGTTGTTGTTCAGTCTCTCACGGTTAAAATAAACCTACCATTAAATTGATAGACAGATAATTTCTTTGTCAATGGGCAAACATACAACATCTGCAGGGGATCTAATAGTTTTCCCTCACTGTACTCTCAAGCAATTTGTTACAAGTTAGAGAGAAATTAATCAGGATAAATGTAGAACATATTTGGCCTGCCATCTGAGAGAGAAAACACAAAAGTTGAAATTTGGAGGTAGGGGATGCCAGAAGTAAAAAGCACTTAGAGAGAGGTAGGTTTTGTCTTGAATAAATGCTTAATAGAATCAGATTGGTCATCTCCTTAACCCGTTTACAATATTAGGTAAACAGTCTTGTTGAACTTTGCTTCACACTGAATATTTGAATGTTGTGATTCATCTCTGACTTGGATGGTTTGGTTCAAGACTAAGAATTCTTAATTGATGTTTTATTTTTAAATGTTTATAAATTAAATCAATGGAAAAAATACTTTTGAGACCAAGGTCTCTAAAAAAAGTTGCTGTTATAAATGTTGTTCTGTAAATGTTAATGTTCTGTTACTCTAATGAACTCTTTCCGAAAACAAAAGTTCTTTATATGAACTTGTGCAAGCAATGTGTTACTGACTTTAATGAAACTTTGTTTTTTAGGTGTATCCGCAGGTCTTCTAGGAACAAACGATAACGAGGCAGTTAACGAGCTTTCTCTGCCAGATGGCTCCCACACACATAGTGTGCCTCAGTTTACTCAAAGCTGGCAGGTAGAGGGCAAGGAATGTACACCTGTTTAGCATATGAGATTATAGTGCTAGAAGAACAGCTAGGCACAAACCACTGCATTAGTTTATTTCATGTTTATTTATGGTATCTACTTTTTTCTGATTTTTGGTGGGTCATATAATCCATTACAAGTATGCGTTATTGACAATATTATTTATGGAAAGAACACAGAACATTGCTTTGATCATAAATAGCAAGTTAAAACAACAGTTTGCCCAAAAATGGAAATGCTGTTGTCATTTACTCTTCCTTTATTCCAAACCTGTCCGACCTCATTTTATTGAACAAAAAAGGAGATTTTATGGAATATTCAGTGAGTGGATACAACTAGGGGCTGCCAACTGTAATGAGGACTCTGAGTCGTGTGGATCCATGTGCAGCACTTTTATTGATATAATGGTTAAAACAGGCAATGGGTCTAACACCGGCAAGCAGAGCAATAGGTAAAAGACAAAATCAGAAACGATAAGACAGGCATTGGTCAGGGCAGGCAGATAGCAATCAAAAATGTAATCCAAAGCAAGGTCAAAGGACAGGCAGCAAACAATTAAAATACAATAGACAAGCCAAACATAACCAGATAAACAACAATGGGGAAAACCCGTTCCGGAATGTTAGCCGTGGTAAAATAAGACATAGCAATGAGTCCAACAGAGTCCGGGGTTTAAATAGTCTGGCTGATTGGGAACAGGTGTGGCAAACAGGAAGTAATCAGCCCTAGGCACGGGGCACATGGGAAATGTAGTCCGAATAGGGAACTAATATTCTGGTGATGGTTCCCTCTGGCAGCGCTGAGGAGGCGGAGCGGCGGCCTCCTCCGTAACACCAACCATCAGGTTGAAAGGTTATGAATCCACACAACAGCTTGTGCTGAACAGGCTGAGGTTGTAGTTATTCATTTATATTGTATTGTAGCTCTCATATCTTATGCACATATTTAAACTTTTAGACCATATAAATTACAAAACAGTTATAACTGAAGTGATTTTCTTTAAATCACTGTGATAATTAATAAACTTTATTGTAAAGCTTCTTTGAAACAATTGGTATTGCATAAAGTGTTATATAAATTTTTTGTAAAAAAGCATTTTTTGATGCTTTTATACTTTATTTTCGTCCTTTTGGAACTTGACATCATCTACTTTTGCATTTTGCGTAAAAATAGTCATGCAGGTTTAGAACAACTTAATGACATAACTTTAATTTGATTAAATTGTTCCTTTAAAAGCACCACAGGAGAATCTATCGTATATCCTTCTGTGCTTGTAACGTATACATCTGTATGGATCTAACGTCACTGTGCCCATTGCTGTAGGTGGATTCTGAGTGCGTCAGAAGTGATGCTGGATTCTGTGAAAACAGCACTGCCGACTCCCTGTCATGCAGATTTCTGTTCCTTTCTACCAATTCACCTCTGAGCCCCTGTTTTAGAGTGGTAATTACTGTACTCTTTGTTCTCCCTCACCCAACAGCACAGCTTTTACCAAGGTTGACATGTGCTATCTATTACAAGTCAGTGAATATAAAGACCCCTTTGATTGGATTGATCAAAAGACACACAGTCCTGGGGGGATTTAAGGAAATCAACAAAAGCACTAAAGAAATAGTAAACAACAGTAAAATCAACTTCAGATGAAGAATTCCATCTTCGTTCGTCTTCATGTGTCACACTGTCGACACCTTTACATCACTTTGACGGACATTCTTTGATTCTCATAGGTCGACCCAGAGCAATTTATGATGGCGTGTGAAAGATCTGAGTGTGAACATGGTCGAGGTGCAGATGTTTCTAAACCAGCCTCTTGTACCCTGGCCATTGCTTTTATCTATCTGTGCCACAGAAACTATGTTCCCCTGGAGCTGCCTGTTCAGTGTGGTCAGTATTTTCTCCTTTGTGTGCAAGTCTAACAAATTAAACAGTGAAATTTTCAATTCACAAATTTAATTCACATTTACATTTACTGGTATAGCGCTTTTCACAGTACACAATTTCAAAGCAGCTTTACACAAAATGCCTATTTCTGTGTTATTTCTGTCATCTTAGGTCGCCAGGTGTTGAGTTGCAGTGCAAATATAGATGCAGATATAGCATTTAAATAACTAATAAACTAATAAGATATGACAAAATTATTAATGTGAAGTGTTAATAAATACGAATAATTCTTATGTTTTGTGTGCAGTGTGACAGCGGTCATCGGGTGACTGTGCCGATGCAGTAATTCCTCTGAGGGTAGGATGTGGGCCGACCTTGTTATACATTTTATATATGATATGTACAAACTTATTACTATATGTGTAAGTATGTAACCAGTTATCAATAGAGACTTAAAGAGGACAAACCTATATGGTTTAACCACTAATCTGACCTGATTGCTTAATGTGTTTTTTTATGTGTTTCACAAGTACTTTCTTAATTGAAATTGACTTCTTTTTAATATTATACGTACACAAACACACACACAAACACACACACATACTTAACTATAATTGACTTCTTTTGATCAGTCAGCTTCCTCGTCTTCATCTTATGTGTGTTCTTACCAAACACAAGACTCAACCTGCAGAATCAATGAACAGAACTGATACTACACATTCTGTGCTTTAATTGTGTGAACAAATAATACAACAGGGTACAGCTGATCACTTAGAAACTAAATTGTGAGCCAGTTGTCTTAATACTTATTTTCACATTAGCTGAGGGATAAATTCCTGCTGTTCTTTTAAATTGGTAAAACATTTATGTGTTGAATCAGACAAATAACAAAATATGACATTCTGTACTTTTGCCTTATATTCATCTTTTTTATCTACTTGAGGACACTTGTAGGGCACTGCATACATATATAGATGTACCACTTTCTAGTTTTAATGTAATTTAATCTTTTATTGCTTAATGTATGTTTACCATGTACCATTTTGTGTAAAAATCATCAAACAATCATGAGTATTCATTGACGACCATGTCATATTGTAAAACAGTTTAGACACTACAAAACTACATTCAGTGTTGCGGATGTGCATTTTGAAAAGTTGATCTAAAGAATCTGTGTAGGATAACTTACAATAATTAATATTCTCCCCTGTGAACTTAACCTAATTAATATTCTCCCCTGTGCATTAGCACATCCTGTTTTACTGGCTTCACTGTTAATATACATTTTACACTGCAGACAACCAGATATAAAACAACCTTCTGTGTTCTGTGTGAGCTGTATTATGACACATGGCTTGTGTTTGGCTTGTGTTTCATGTTACTCCTTTAACCGAGATGCATGACTGGCCAAGACTCTCCAGACATGAATTATGGCGGAAACCTTCCTGTTCTATTTTTACTGTGAGGACTTTACTTGTGTGGATCACTTGATATCAGAGGCCTGTCAAATCACTAAAAGACTTGTATGTGCATTGTGTTGTACATTTCAGTATGACATATTTACAACATAAAGAGAAGTCTGTGTAACAGTTTTGTCATCATTAATTCATGTGGGTATTTTTGTGCATGTTTGAGTCAATAATTTTTTTAATGGTTTAGGGAGGTTGTAAACAATCACATTAAAATGTTCCTTATTTAACAAAGTTACATAAGATTCATGAAACACCTGTTGACAACAAAAATGTGTTTTTACCTCCCTTCATGTTATCATCTAACTGCCAAACTCAATTCTCCTTTTCCTGTCATTTACAAACTAATATGCTTATTTGCATTTTCTTAAACTGCTGCTAATATGGCATAACTTCATTTTTCAACAACTTTTCAGTTTTATCAAAAATATCTAAATTAAAAGAATCAAAATTAGCTTTGTTGAACAAATATGGTCATACACAAGTAATTTGTTTTTATGTACAGGCTATATATATATATATATATATATACAATTACACAAGAATAAACATTAAGACAGTCCAAAAGCAAAGAAATTCGCACATGATAGTGAATTTTTATTGATTACCTTTTGAAGTGTGAAAAACCTCTTCTATTACAACATTTAATTGCTCAGATAATGTAATTATGATGCTTAACTTGTCAGGACTGATTATTTTATCTGTATAAGCAATAATTCAGACAAATGCATCTCACAACATAAAGATTAAACAGAGATAAAATCACATAGTAAGATAATATAACCCTGACCCACCCTGAACTTTCTTACATAACAGTTGATGCCTCACAATAAAAAGGGGACAGTCCCTAATTCTAGTTTAAAATATCATGAATCAAAACCTGGGTTAAATCGCATGTGAGGGAGAATTCCAGTTTTGTTTTAGCACTAAAACTGCTGACAAATCAATTTATATTGAGAATAATATAAACAAGCATGGAGTTGTCATAAGTCACTGGGCTTCTAAATGTTTTTATTAAGAATGTGTATTTTTCAGTAATATTCGGTCAATATGACCTGACAATGAATAGAAATATATGGTGAGGGCTAATAGTTAACAACTTTCTCTCAAAATAGCTTAATATCCACAGTAAGCGTGTACTCTACATTTACAGGTTGAACTGTGATTGTTTATGTGAAGAAACATTAAAAAACTGCAATTGTTGCAGTAGAAACCAGGATATCTTGAAGCTGCAGTTACTTGAAAGATGACAGTATGAAAACAATAACATTCACATTTACTTCACCTAAAACGACTTTTCTCATACAGTGCTATTTTAGGGATTAAATACTTTATAGAAGTTAGGATTACATTACATGCCCCTGGCATAAGTTGAAAAATATTGAGAAGAATAATGAAAAGAGCCTTTGCCAGCACAGATCCTACAGGAGGTCAGTGTAATAACATCTACCACTGGCAAACATTTTACAAAAGAGCCATATTCCAGCATGAATGTGAATGACTCGTTGTTGTATGTTAAACAAGTTGTACAGAAAAGAATACACATAATTACTCCTTAGTTAAATGTTAATTCATAGAATGTTAGATTTAAATGAGAGAGTATGTAAAAATATGTATAAGTTCATGTATAATGCAGCAGCATGGGTAATATATAGCAGTGTTAAGGTGTGGTCACACTACACTTTTTGCTCAATTGACTTACATTTATATGCATGTGAATGCGGCAGACCGGAAATGCAAGCTCATGCAAAAAAAATGCATTTGAGAGCATTCCAAAGTTCAAGTTTGGTGAACTCTGACTTTGATTTTCATACAGGTCTCTGTAGAATTTTCACATGCTAAAACTTTAGTGTGACTGCAGCTTTTCTCAACTGGTTGATTGTGACCCAGAAATCGGTCACAGATCTGAGTCATAGACATCTTAAAAATACAATGCTAAATCAAATAATAAATTCCAACACACTATATAATGTATTGTTAGAACAATTACTGTAAAATTGCCTTTTAAAAAGGGAAAAAACTCCTTCCATATATGTTGTTGTTGATGTCAAAGGCTGCATGTCCAATCACAAAATACTATGGTATTTTCATGTGGTAGCCAAATGAGGTACATGCCTACAAGAACAGGTGAAAATATGACCAGACTTCATTAAATACAGTAAAAAAATGCTTTTGAATTACTGGTTGCTAAAAGCATAAACCCTAGGAGAAGCTAAACCAGTTGAGATGATATCACTGATATATGGTTACTGACTTTGTTAAATGTTATTATTTTGAAAGTCAGGATGCTAGGTCTTCTTGGGGCAGATGGGTCCAAGTCTCCAGCAGTGACAGATTGTGTTGAAAAGCCTGCAGTGGCACGAAGCACAAGGGTCACAGCAGGGAGTGAGTGAAGAGCAGCTCTCCATCAGACCGCCACAGCGTCGCGCCGGAGTCTGGACTGGGGAAAGTGCCTCAGATCTGGGCTTAGGTCTCTGGAGAATACATGTTTTAATCATGAAAAAAGACTTAAAGTAATGAACAACTGACATTTTTGATTAACTCAAGTATGTAGATGAGATCTACTGGGCTTTCAGAATAAGTAATACATTGTTGCTTGTGCAAATATTAGACCTACATACATTCGTTCTATATGAAAGAAAACAAAATCTTCAACGGTGCCGTGGTTAGGAATCACAGCCCTAAATAACATGTGATAAGAGGGCACATACCACATGATGTCTCTGCTGAGACAGATAGCGTGTCCGGGCAAAAAGTCTCTTTGATTTGTCCTGATTCCATGTTCCTACTGAACACACAGATGCACAGTATTTTAAATCACTGTTTTCAACACGTTTGCATTTGTCTTTATTTAGTTTCTAAATTGACCAAGGAGAGAATCACTTGATCATGTTATGACTGTTGGTCACTAGAGGTGACAATAGACACTAACACCTAACACTAGACAACGGCCCTATCAACCCAATAGCACAGGGAGATAGTGATGAATATATGCTGTCAGTTTGCTACACGAAGGTCTTGTTGGAAATAATGAATCCTTCACAAGCAGCTGTTGTGTGGCTTTGCATTACAAGACTGTGGAAAAACGCCGAAAATCGGTTTTCTGGTTAACAGTATTAGTGACGCTGACAGTAGTTCATATTCCCGGAGAAGAAAAGGAGCCTTTATGTTGAAATAATCACCAGCATGTTTGTACCGGCCTGTATTATGACGCTTTACAAACTTAAACGTTTGATCAGATGACATAACATATAATCAGTTTAATAGTAAAATATGAAATGTAATTTGATGGCATAGTGTAGTTAACATGATCAGATGACACAGTTTATCTGTATGTGATCAAACAGGTGGTTGTCAAAAGAATACACTCAAAACACAGAGCTATACACCGCAAGACAGAAAGTCTACAAAAATATGCAATAGCATATACTATATATAAATCAGAATACAATACATTCCACAACCTAGCATGCACATAACATCTCTCTATTAGTATTTGGTTCCGGTTTGGTTATTTTTTAGGGTGACCAAATAATGTTTGATAAACGTTCTGGGAACCAGACATTGTTAGCTGGGAATGATCCTTAACTTACTTTAAATATTTGTTTTTATTTTAAAAAGGCTGCATTTACATTCGTACATAACTAAACAACTAACTAACCAGTTTCATTAAACGTTCAAATATATAATGTAATATAATATTACCTGGTGTTAGGGCAGAGGTATGCGGCGCCGCGTCGTTTTCATGTTTTTTGCGCACGTCTATTCTGTTCGCTTCGCCTGCGGTATCTTGAATAGCTGTGAAAAACAAACAGAGGAAGAGCAAAGATTCCCTCATTGTCGTTTTAACTTGTCGATCAAGATGTGTCAAATTAGCGTATGACTTCTCTCATAAAGCTGAAAGAAGTGAGGTCTCTCCGTATTAAAGCACATTCCCACCGTTTATAAATTCATCTCATCCACGCCCACTTAAACAAGCACTTCTCATTGAGTTCAATAAAATAAGGAGTCACGTTTTATTGCTAAAGCAAACTTTGTGTTGTTGAAAACGTTATGTATTTAAATTGTATATATTAAATTATAAAATGTAATACATTCAATAATGCCTGTCATCATCCCAAAGTACTTTATGATGCCAAGGGAAAAACACACAAGATAATAAATGAAAACCTTTAAAAATATATAACTTTCTAGCTTTGACACTCTCCACAAAATTATATTACATTATAATTATTTAAATGATCCTACACTGAGTGCAATTCCAAGTTATTTGAACTTATTAAGTTACTTTATGAGGGTGTCACTTATTTAAACATTATTCTCAGTCTTGGTAATTGCTTAATCAGGTTGAAGTTGTGGGAATGGTTCAGGAGCAGCTTTATAAAAGTTATTTTACAGATGCTCAGTTGGACTAAAGTGTGGTGTTTAAGTGGGACATTTAACTTCTGGAACCTTCTGGGTCTTGTTGGAACCTGAAAAATCTTCCAGGTGTTCTTATGGATCACAGCATGTTTTGGACTTTAGCTATGTTTGTTTTGGATGTTCTTGAAACGTTCATCTTTTTGAAATGTGGTGTAATCTTTTTGAAATGCGCTTTTAAGTGCAGATACGTACACAGGTGTAACTGAGTGGAGATATGGTTACATCATATCATAATTGTATCAACTCAGGAGGTATAGGTATTTATGTTGCTCAAAAGCAGTTGGGACCCCATCGTCTTAACTCTCCCTCTTTCCAGGATATTGTGGGCTCATGTACTTGTAACCAAGGCTGACAAAGGATAATGGGATATCAAGGAGAGGAGGTTGCCTGTCTAGTGCCTCCACTGTCAGAGAACAAAGAGAAGAAGACAAAAGTATATCGTGTCTAGACACAAATTCTTCGGAGATTAAATTACTTTCTGGCCCTGAGTCAATCAAAGCCCTGGGACTCAGAGTCTGGTCTGCTAATACTAACATGACTGGCAACGATATGTTTGTAGGCCCTTCAAAAACCACTGACTTCACACTCACCCCTGGTCATTCAGTCCTAGGCCGGATGGGACAGGAGACTCTTAAATGCCCGGGTTCTCCGCAGTAGAGGCATAGATGATATTGGAGAGGTTGAACTGGGCATCGGCAGGTTGGCTGCAGCCGCAGCAACTGAGCTTGCTTCAGGTGGAGAAACTTGGAGTCCCTGAAGCACTTTAACTAACTCCTCGGTCAGCGAGGTAGGTCGATTGAGCTGGTGTTGGTGCATAGCGAGTTGTGAAGCTTGTGAGTCAGTTCAGCGGACAGCTGAACGAGAGCTGATGGATCCTGTGATGGCGAAGTCTTCTGTAACGAAGCGTCAGACTGATTCAGATCCATCTGCAGTAACTTTATTTCACAACAAACAGGCAGGGTCGACAACGGTAAACAGGTATGACAAGGGCTAGGCAAAATGAATAACGATAGACAGGTGTGGGTCGGGACAGGCAGCAAACAATCCAAAAACAGAGGCAGGCAGCGAACAATCAAAAACCAAAAACAATCCAAGTCATACAGGTGAAACACCAACTAGAAAATACAGGAATTAACACTTAGAAATGATGCCAAGGCAAATCAAGACTTCGCAAATATACAATGGCCAAATGTCCGGTTTTATAGGAGGTGAATATGATGTGCAGGTGAACAAACAGGAAGTAATCAGTTTGAGTAGGTGCATGCTGGGAAATGGAGTTCTGGTGGTTCCGATGGCTCCCTCCGGTGACTCGGTGGAGGAGAAGCTGGAGCCTCCATTATAACAGCTAGATTGGATGGGGAGCATATGTGAACAGCAATTTTCTGTTACAAAAAAGTCTTGCCACATATGCTCAATGGGATTTAGGTCTGGACTTTGACTGGGCCATTCTAACACATGAATGTTCTTTAATCCAAACCTTTCCATTGTAGCTCTGGCTGTATGTTTAGGGTCATTGTCTTGCTGGAAGGTGAATCTCCTTCACAGTCTCAAGTCTTTTGCAGCCTCCAACAGGTTTTCTTCCAGGATTGCTCTGTATTTAGCTCCATCCATCTTTCCATCAACTCTGACCAGCCTTCCTGTCCCTGCTGAAGGAAAGCATCCCCACAGCATGATGCTTCCACCACCATGTTTCACAGTGGGAATGGTATGTTCAGGATGATGAGCAGTGTTACTTTTCCGCCACACATAACACTTTGCATTTAGGCCAAAAAAATAACCTAACCCTGCTTTAATCTTCTCCACAACTTTATGACTCCTTGGTCTTCATGATGCTGTTTATTCACTAGTGTTCTCTAACAAACCACTGAGGCCTTCACAGAACAGATGTATTTATACTGAGACTAAATTACACACAGGTGGACTCGATGCACTGGATTTTATTTAGGGGTATAAGAGTACAGGGGGCTAAATACAAATTTGCTTACAATTTTGAAAACCGTATATCATTTTGTTCCACTTTACAATTATGTGCTACTTTGTGTTGGTCTATCACATATAATCTCAATAAAATACATTTAGGTTTGTGGTTGTAAGGTGACAAAATGTGAAAAAGTTCAAGGGGTATGAATACTTTTGCAAGGCACTGTATTATTATTATTATTGTATTATTATTATTATTATTTAGTTCATCTAATTTCTCTCAACATGCAGATCACAATTAACATCATACATGAAGACTCCGCCCATTACAGTAGTGTTGGACTTTTCTCTAGTCCTGCATGTTCAAAAATCAGACAGAGGCGGAATTGAAAGTTCAGTCTTTTAATGAAGCAAATGGATAAAGCATACAGAGCTCTGCCTGCAGAACTAAACCCTATACAGAATGAGTCTTATGCATGGGCGCTCCACACTGCTACCTAAAACCTTGCAGCCTCAAAATTTATCGACGTTCTCTCTTCTTCCCTTTCCCAGATAAATCCTCCAATCAGCAGTGACCTCTCATCTGTAACTTAGCAGATCTGACTCCAACAGGTTTCTGACTCCAAACAGCAGTTCTGTTTAAAAGAAGAAATAAGAAAAACACAAAGAAAACACCTCCTCCTCCCTCTGCTTCAGGTTGTTCTTGTACTTCTCCAGATACTGACAGAGAGTCAACTGTCCTCCCTTTAACACAGCTGCATCTTGAGATGGGAACTTTGTGGTCAAGCTAGTCTCTCTCCCACCC